>CM028131.1:1265782500-1265982500 GCA_016271365.2 Neoceratodus forsteri | reverse complement strand
CTGGGAGCTGACCTTGCTGTTCTCCCCGCCTCTTTCACAACCCTTCCCTGTAGCTATCCCACCCCTCTTGAACCCCTCCACAGTCTCTGCCTCCACCAGCCCCCGGAAGCACATTCCATAGTTCTACCACCCTCTCAGTGAAGTGCACCTCCTTCTTTCTCCTCTAAGTCTCTCCCCCAGCTTCCACCCATGTCCTCTAGTTGCCCCCTTCCTTTGGAGCACCCCAACTGAGCTTCCCTATTTGCCCCCTTCATGTACTTGAAGACCTCTATCATGCCCCCACCCGTCCCTTCTCTCTTCCAATGTGTACATATTTAGCTCCTCGAGCCTCTCCCCATAGGTCCTCCCCCCCCAAGCCCCAGATCATTTTGGTTGCCCTCCTCTGGACCCTTTCCAGGAGTTCAATATCCCTTTTTAAGTGTGGCCTCCCAAATTGCACACACTACTTGAGGTGCGGCCTTACCAAACAGTTACACAGAGGGAGTATCACTTCCCTCCTTCTGGAGACGATCCCCCTAACTGTACATCCCAGCATCCTGTTGGCCTTGGCTGCTGCCCTCCTACAAGTTTCAGAGTTGTTCATCTTGTCATCCACCATCACGATATACATATGAAATTTGCTAGCAGATGCAGACCATAATGTTCTATCAAGTCTGCTCGAGTATGCAGCTGTTTATACCAAGTAGCTGATCTCTCCCCCCCCCACACTTCTCTTGGAGTTGTACTCCCACCTTCTCTGTCTCCTCACTGTATCCCATCACCCCTATGTTCCCTGTTGTCCTAATCTTTTTTTTTTTTTGTAATTCAAACTTTATTAACAGATTTTCCACAATACAGGGACAGCAATTGTAACATATACAACATGCTCATAATACATTACGTTGTCTGCCCCCGTCAGCAGTGCACTACAACGTTGTAGTATAATATATAACAATAACCTTGTATAAGCTGAGATAATTGCCAACAACTCATTATCCATACCAACCATGATTAAGGTGTGAAGGGCATCCCAGATTCGTTTATAACTCCGTAACCTGTTGTGGAGACTTGCTATAGCTTTCTCTGTGCGAAGATTAGCAAGGATTTCATGAATCCATTCCTGGTATGTTGGGCTAACCTCATCCTTCCAATGCCTAAGTATGATTTTTTTTGACAGATAGTGCAATCATAGAGATGTGAAATCTCCGAGCTTTAACCTTAATAGAAGACAGGTCACCCAGGAGGCAAATGTCAGGTGTAAAGCAATCCTGCAAACCCAGTGTGGGGTCCAGGTTGGCTTTAATTGAATCCCACAGTGGAGTTATCTTGGGGCACGACCAGAATATATGAAGAAGTGTTCCTTTTTCCTGGGAACATTTGGTACACAGCTGTGATTCAAGAAGACCTCATTTTGCCAATTTAACTGGGGTGTAGTACATGTGTAAAATATGATATTGCATAAGTCGTAGTCTGTCTTGAGACATGTATTTGTGACAGAACATCCATAGAGCCGGCCAGTTGAAGGTGTATTGGGGGAAAAAGGGAGCCCCAGAGCTTGGTAGGGCCATAGGATCCCCGATGCCTCCAGTGAAACAAAACTTGATATATTTTAGAAATGACACTTGAGGGTCCAAGTAGGGAGGAAAGCTCAGTTATCAATGAGAAGGCCGGTGGCCCGGGGAGGGGTATTAGCCAGCACTGTGGTAAGCAGATGTTTTTAGTTGGAAAACCCTGAATTGCTCAGTTACTGGGATGCCAAATTTTTGGATAATTTTAGTTACAGGGAGCCAAGCCCTCTCACCATCCAGAAAGGTGGATACTATCCCATCCCCTACTTGGGGTAGCCACGTATGGGGGATCCTCTGTTTATTTATAGTAAAGGCTGGGAAATTACAAATGGACTGGGACAGGTCCAGATGCGGAATGTATTGCAAAAAAGAACAAAGCTGCGCATGTACTTTTAATGAGGTCATAAGGGTGGGGCATTTACTAGCGTCTTGTAGAGAAGAAAGCTTAACCTAAAACATGGTCAAGGGGTCCATGTTCATAGCCTGGATAAAATCTAATTCAATGTTGAGCCAGACCGGTCTCAAACTCTCGGGACCCGGACTCACCCACTTCAGGTATTTAGCTAGATGACTAGCCCAGTAGTAGATTGCCAAGTGAGGAATCCGCAGTTCCCCATCTGCTTTTGGGGCGGCCAGCTTATAGTATGCCAGTCGAGAGTGTTTGTTAGACCAGATAAAATTGGTAAAGGTTCTGTGCATTTTCTGAAACCAGGATAATGGGATAAATGAATTAAGGTGCGAAAGGGGATAAAACAGATGAGGAAATACATTCATCTTAATTATACTGATACGACCCCATAGTGAAACAGGAAGCTTAGACCATCTATCTAGGTCCTGCACAATCAACTGGGAAAGGGGCTCCAAATTTTCTTTAAACCATGAGGAAGGATTGTGTTAATTTAAAACCCAGATATTTAAGAACACGGGGTGACCAGCACAAACCAAAAGGGATAGTATCAGTCTTAAAGAACTTATGGTTAAGGGGAAAAAAGGACGACTTGTTAGCATTCGATTTATAAGTAGAAAAGGAGCTAAACTTGGCAATCTCCCCTAACATAACTGAGATAGATGTTACCGGGTGAGACAAATGGAGAAGAAGATCATCAGGATATGCCGTGATCTTCACCGCATTGTTCCCAATCGGTATACCTTGTATCCCCGCATTGTTAAGGATATTTTGAATAAGGGGCTCCAAATATAAATTAAATAATAGAGGGGAAAGGGGACAGCCCTGTTTTGTACCTGAATATAAAAGGAAGGGTTTTGAAAATGCACCATTACCTGAGATCCTGGCAGAGGGGCCCCGATATAGAGCACGAATCCAGTCTATGAACATGGTAGGAAAATCAAATGCCTTAAGAACCTGGAATAAAAAATTCCAGTTCACATGACCAAATGCCTTCTCGGCGTCCAGAAACCAACCCATGGGAAAGGTGGTATCCCGGACTCCGAGGAGACATCGAAGAGTGCGCAAATGGTCTGATGATGATCGTCCCCTCATAAATCCAACCTGGGACATGCCAATCGGATCCGGGAGGACCGAAGTTAACCTGTCTGCCAATATCTTCGAGAGAATTTTGATATCCTGATTCAGAAGGGATATCGGTCCTATAACTCTGTACTAACTCAGGATCTTTATCAGGTTTGGGGAGAAGGACAATCAGGGCTTCAAACAGATAGGCATCTACGTCTACCCCAGAGAAAATGTGAAGGTACAACCGGTGAAGCACCGGCAATAATTGCTCTCGAAAAACTTTTATAAAATAATGAGGAAAAAAAACATCCGGTCCCGGGACTCTATCCGAGAGCAAGGCCCTTATAACCTCCGAAATTTTCTCCAGGGATAATGGGGAGGACAGAAAACTCCTCTGTGGACCTGACAGGGAAGGGAGATGAGACTCCCTAAGATACACCTCCAACATCTCCAAAGGAGGAGGACTGTCCATGTCCCTGTATAATTGCTCGTAGTACAAGGTGAACTCCTGGACTATCTCTGAAGGGGATACCCTCAGGGACCCGTCCGCCTGAGCCCTGACTGGAGGAATAAATCTTGCAGATTCCTGCTGCTTTAACCTTAAAGCAAGCATACACCCTGCTTTTTCTCCCTGATCAGTATAACTTGCTTTAGTGAGGAGAGTGGCTAACTCTGCCTTTTCCCTCAACAAGTCTAAATATCTATCTTTAGCTACGAAAAGTTTTTTCTTGTCCTCATCCGGACTGCTGGGGGATAAGTTGGCTTCTAGTGACCATACTTGAGACAGTAAGGATAATAGTTCAGCTTCTTGAGCCCTTTTCCTCTTTGTAGCTAAACTAATAAGGATCCCCCTCATATAGGCCTTGAAAGCGCCACATAAAATATCCGGCGCCATGCTTTCTATTGAATTAGTAGAAAAAAAGAAATCAATCTGCTCTTTTACTAGGTTGCAATACCTAGCATCCTTTAATAATTGTTCATTTAATTTCCACCGGGTCTCTTTCTTAGGAATATTAAACGCCACGTTGCATACCACCAGGGAATGATCAGATACAGGACCAGGCTGAATCGAGGCGGACAAAACCCCCGGCAAGAGCGCCTGGGAAATTAATAATCAGTGCGAGACTGTGATCCGTGTACTGGCGAACTAAAGGTGTATTCCTTGGAGTTGGGGTGCAATACACGCCACATGTCACACAGTCCACACTGATCCAACAGATCTCTAAATGCCCTCTGCCCAGGAGACAGTCCCCTCAACCCATTACCAGACCTGTCCATGTTAGGGTCCGAAACCAAACTGAAGTCTCCACCCATAACTATCGCAATAGGAAGCATAGGGAGAATAAGGGTGATCAGCTTCATAAAAAAGCCGGGGTCGTCTGTATTAGGCCCATAGAAACTACAGAGTAAAAGTGGCATGGACCAAAGAGTACCCTGAACCAGGACATATCTACCCCCTGGATCCTTAAGAACCTGCGTGGAAATAAAGGGAATGCCTCTGCTGACAATTAACATGACCCCATAACTATTAGTGGACCCCAAGGCATTAAAAACCTGTCTGACCTGTTGCCTCCTGAGTTGCAAAGCTTCAGAGTCTAGCAAATGGGATTCTTGCAAGAACGTTATCTGGGAACGCAACAAATTCAGGTGCTTAAGCACCTGATATTGTTTAGGTATTTTCCTTATCCCCTTCACATTCCAAGTAGCAAGATTAATATTGCTAGCCATCTAAATTGGTAAAAGTAAACACATAATTAAAATCCAGATGTTACTACAACAAGAATCCAAGTTCCAATACCCCTTGATTACTGCTATGCCTCCAGTCCCACCCCCCATAGAACACCCTGACGTCCCATAACATAGGTAAACCGGATCTCTTAAATCTGACCATAACCCCGCCCACCCTACCACCCCAACTGTCACAAACAACGCTCAACAAAATAGCACTTCTCTTCCTCTCCCCCCAGCCTCCCAGTATTACCCCCACAAACCCAAACAAGTTCTGCAAGCCCCCCCTGTAAGGAACAGGTAATTATTAAATAAAAGATGGAACGTTGTATTTCCGTACATTAACATCTCTTAACTAGCAAACTCCTGATAGCCAGAGAGAAATGCTCAACACTTTGAGGCTTGAAACTCAACTAATACACTGGCATAGCCAAATAACTGCGTGCAACCTGCCGACTAAGCACAATTACCTAACTACTGCCAATGGCAGGCAATACAAGGTAAAACAAGTCCGCCACGGAGCCATGCCAGCAGCGGTACTGAGTTGCCCAGTGTGAAATATACTAGCTAATCCCAGGCCCCAAATAGAGAGTTCCTGCAAGAGAAGTAAAGTCCCGGGTTGTCAAGTAGTGCTAAACTGCTAAATAAGTGACTGGAACTCCCTCTGGCGGTACCGGAACGAAAGCGCACCACAATGCACATTGAAAAAGAAAAAGCCCAGCTGTACCCCAAATTGGTCCCTCCATTAAATAAAATAAGGAACCAAGGAGGTACGAGCCTGGCAAATACAGTCACCCTGCTGCGCCTGCAAATAGGCGCCAATCAAGCTCTTTTCAAGGAATACCCCCCCCCCCCAAATAAGCTGTCCTTCATTTGAAACAGTCTCCTGATGAAATCAGCTGTCCCAGGAGTAAATAGGACGACTAAGTGCTATAAGGAACTAAATGAACACAGCAACATGATGTCCCTTCAGCCTTCAATAGCAGGCTCTCAGTCTCAAACAGAAATTATCACTCATCCCACTCGTACATCTCGAAGAGCAACATCATCCCTTCAATTCAGATCGCTCCAATTCAGGAAGGGCATGTCATGGATCGCGAAACAAATCAGGCAGGGCTAGCTTTAAACCCGAAAGCGCAGCATCTGGATCATCGTAGGCTGACCAGGTACCAGCCACTTGCACCTGCAGCCTAGCTGGGTACCCTATCTTGAACTTAAGCCCTGCAGCAATGATCTTAGAAACTATAGGGCGGAATGCTGTGCGTTTCTGTCGGACAGAACCCGGTAGATCTTGTGCAATCCTGAGTTTAGCATTCTCCCATCTGACTTCCTGTAACTCTAACTTTTGCCAGAAAATGCTGCCGTTCTAAATAAATCAAAAATCGGCATATGATGGGACGAGGTGAAGCTCCTGGGGGAGGCTTTGGCCGCAAAGACCTATGTGCCCTCTCGATGTACTTGGCCCCAAAGGGAGAGGGAACGGCGATCCTTTCAACCAGCTTTTGAATAAATGCTATGGTATTCTGGCCCTCTTCTCCCTCTGGAAGCCCAAGTATGACAACATTGTTCCTGCGGCTACGACCCTTGAGATCTTCTAATTTTATTTCGAGACGTGAAAGCTTCTGCTGCATAGCCACAAGCCCAGGGTCTATCTTTTCCACACGCTTCTCCTAGGAGGAAATTCGGGCTGTTATCTGAGGTTGTAACAGAAACCTCATCGATTTTTTTTTTTTTTTTTTTTTTTAGATAGGGATTTGAGCTCAAGAAATTTCTTTTACTTCCTCACAGAAGGGCTTGAATTCCTCAAAAACCTCTCAGGTTAGCGGCTCTGCTCCGTGGCCAGGCTCGAGTGTTCTGGCTTATCTGACACACTCGAGGCCCGTGATTTCTCCGGGGCCTTCTCGGGGGTGACCGGCGGGGTATGTTTCTGTGGCGCCTTCTTCATGTAGACCTCCATCGATGTAGCGACCTGCTAAACAGAAGCTCGGGATAAGAAGACAAAGTAAAGTAGATTTAGAAGGTTTTAGGCAGTTTTGTCAATTCAAAACACAAAATTAAGTCGGGAGGCTGGAGCTGCAAAGAGGAGCTTCTACCCGGTACCCTGCATCATGTGGTTTCCTCCTAATCTTCTTCTTTACCTTGTCCCAACCCTTCTTAAAGCTGGTTACCGTCCTTGCTGCCACCACCTCCTCTGGCAGCTCGTGCCAACCCTTCACCACCCTTTCTGTGAAGAAGTGCCTTCTCATTTCCCTTATGAATCTGCTCCCTGCAAATTTCGGGTTCATAGCAGCTTGTTGTACCCTCCTTCCGCAGATTAAAGATGTCCTCAGTGCTGGTCTTATGTATGCCCTTTAGGTATTTGTAGGTCTCAATCATATTCTCATTCTCTCATTCACTCTCTCTCTCTCTTTCTCTCTCTCTCTTATCTTTTCTCTCTCTTCTCTCTCTCCTCCAGAGAGTACATGTTCAGCTCCCTTAGTCTCGCCTCGTACGTTCAGTCCCCCATGCCCTGGATCAGTTTAGTTCTTCTCTATACCACCTCCAGTAGTTTGATATCTTTCTTAGGGTAGAGGCACCAGAACTGGACACAGTACTCCAGATGTGGTCTCACCAGTGACCTGTATAGTGGCAGAATAACCTCCTCCCTCTTAGATGTGATTCCCCTGACTGTGCAACCCAGAATTCTGTTTATTTTAGCTGCTGCCTTGCGACACTGTGCTGTGTGTTTCGTGTCCCCTTTTATGATAACCCCCAGGTCCTTCTCTTCCGATACTGTTACCTGAACTCCCCCTAGCCAGTAACTGGCCTTCCTTGTTTTGGCTCCCGTGTAGCATCGCCTTACATTTTTTAGCATTAAAACCCAACTGCCAGATGCCAGACTATTTCTCTAGCTTTGCCATGTCCTCCCTTAGATCCTACCTCCCCTCCTCTGTGTCCACCCTCCCACAGAGCTTAGTATCCTCTGCAAAAAGACAAATTTGCTCTTCACCCCTCTGCTATGTCGCCAATAAATACATTCAACAACACAGGTCCCAGTCCCGAGCCCTGTGGGAACACTACTGGTCATAGACGTAGGTTTGGACAGCTCACCCCCTACCACTACTCTCTGGTTCCAGTTAGCTAGCTCTGTACCCACCCCAACAGTTTGTTCCCAACCTCCTGGTCCTTCAGCTTGCAGACTAACCATCCATGGGGCACTGAGTCAAACATCTTGCTGAAGTCCAGATTAAGCACATCCACCGCCTGCCCTTTGTCCAAGGTCCTTGTAACCCAGTTGAAGAAATCCACCATGTTGGTTTGACATGACCTCCCCCTAACAAACCCAGCTGCCTGTCATCCTGGAGACCGTTTTCTTCTAGGAAGGACGCAAGCCTTTCTTTCAGGGTGGTCTCCATTAACTTACTCACTATGGAGGTTAAGCGGACTGGCCTGTAGTTCCCAGGCTCATCTCTCGACCACTCTTAATAGGCACCACATGAGCTGTCCTCCACTCCTGAGGGACACCCCCTCTTCGAGCAAAGTGTTAAATAGGTCTGTTAGTGGAGCTGCCAGTATCTCTGCTAGCTCCCTCAGAACTCTTGGGTGTAGCCCATCTGGGCCAGGAGCCTTGTCCACCTGCAGTTCCTTAAGCCCCCAAGACCCTGTCCACCTCAATTTCCCTTTTGTACTCCTTGCCCCCTTAAGGGGCATCCCAATCTTCCCTTGGCATGGGCCTCTAGCCTCCCTGGTGAATAAAGAGCAGAAGTACTCATTATGCCTTTGCTTGTTCAACACTTCTCCACCCACCCTCCTCCTCTTGATCCTGACTATCCCATCCCTTCTGCTTCTTTTCTCCTTGACATAGCGAAGAAGTCTTTCTTTCCCTTCTTAATCCCCTGAGCCAGTCTTAGTTCTTTCGCAGCCTTAACTGAATTGTGATGCATTTTTAGTGTTCAGGCTGTTTAAAGAATGTACAGATATTTATTTATTTATTTATTTATTTTTTAATTCTTGTGATTTTGTATTCAGATTTTGCTGAAAATCTTAAACAGTTTGGTTGCAAATTTCAGTAGTTAAAGCAATCAAAACTCAAAGGATTTCTGCTTCTAGTTCACCACAGACCAGTATTTTGTCAAGTTTCTTTTGTTAGGCATGTAACCCCTAGATGGCGCTATCCCAGGGGCTACTACCCCTGCCTGATTTGCCACTAACAGGTTGAGGGGCCTGGATCCAATGGCGGGTGCCTCCACCCAGAGGTCAGGGTTTGCAATAGTTAAACTAACTTGGTCACAGCCCTCTGGGACACTGCAACCCCCCTTTCTTCCCACTAGTGGCCCACACAATATATCAGAATTACCTTCACAGTATACACTTACCCCAGGTCTGGTTCCTGCACTGGGACCTCCTGTGAAATGAGATACAGTGCAACAATCACAGTACAGTACTTTAACATAGACAAATACCTCAGGCAGTATACTTTGCTGAAACAAGCAGCTCTGATTTATTTAGGGGCTATAACAAGGACAGGGGAAAATCAGGTTAATTAGCTTATCACTCTAATAATCTATTTATGGCTCTGTGCACAGGCCTATCCCTATCAGTTACTGTCCCTGGGTACCCAAGCCCTAGTGGCTAGTCCAAACCGTGGCAGCTGGTAGGGGCCCTTTCACACAGAGAAAAGGAGAATTAAACAGTCAGCAGTACAGTAATTCCATTTGGATTTAATGTGGCAATTCAACAGGGAGACCCTGAATTAGTACTCACGACCTCCAAATAAGATAGGGTCCTTCAATGTCAGCAGGGCTCACTTGAGGTACACAAACCTCTTCACACATCCATATAAAAGAAAGCACTATACCAGGCAGGCTGCATCTGTATCCCGATCGCAATTACTGCACAATACCCGGGAGAACACACAGCAGATTCAGTTCCTGACAGACCGAGTGCAATTTTCAGCAATTCTTCCAGTCTTCTACAGGGTGAGCCTGGTTTCTCTTCAGAGATCCTTTGATTCTTTTCACAGGACGGATTCAGTCCTAACAAGCTGCAGACCGAACTCTGGGCCTTACACACGCTTTTTGACTAAAACTGCACACTGAAAAGCACAGGGCTCCTTCCTTCTTCACTGCCAAAGCTCAACTGAAACTCCAACCGACAAAACTGGCACTTCCTTTGAGTTCCTCCCAGTTCTTGACTGGATTGGCTGTCACTCACAATAGACTGCTGCTGTTGGTCCAAAAGGCACTGAAGTCTAAACTACATCTCCCAGAGTCACTGCCCATACAATCCTCTTGTGGCTGGCTCAGATTATGAGTCCAAGTTCTGATTCGTCCAAGGCACCATTTTAGAGCTAGCTTACCCCACACTGATTGGTCCAGTTCAGCAGTTCAAAACTAGAATGGGAACTAGCAGACACAGTTCTGACTGCAAAGAAAGCAGGTTAGACAAACTGTAATTTCATTATTACTCTAAATAATTTCTGGCAAACAGTTACATCTTTCAGATAGGTTCCCTTTGCACTCCTAGTGACTGCAAAATGAAGTGAATTGGCAGCAGCTGGTGTGTTCAGAAGCACAGTCCCCCATACAAACTAATTATGTCTGCAAGCAGACAGCTCTTAAAGAGACAGTACCAGAGGCTCTAAAAACACTCACTGATAAATGGCTTAAATGCCAAACACCATTCAGGCTTGGAGCATTCAAGCAAGCTCCTGGAAGTCTTTTGGGAACCCCCATTTGCAGGGGGGTTACAGGCAGAATGTAAGTTCCTTGGCACAGATACAGTACCGGCCATGGTCTGTGTGTGACTAAGTTAATTGGGAGACGTGAAGCTGCATTGCTAATGCAGTGTCATGTTGTTGTTGTCTTCTGTAGTAATGTAACATCTTGCTTGTTAGAGAGTATTTAGCAAAGTGTTTCTCATATTCATTTATTTTTTTATTTTTATTCATGTAAAAGTTGGTAACGTTAAAATCAGAGTGTTTCTCATATGATGCCATTGTAGCTGCATGTGGCTACCAGCATAATTGTGTGCAGCCATAGAGCTCCAGTTACAAAGGTGGTAAAATGGATAGTTTCCTATCATTAGAAAAATATGGAAGACACGTTTCAAGTAAAAATACATTAGAGACTTGATTTAATGTATACTGGTTGGGAGAAAAAAAAGTGTGATGTCAGTGGGTTCAGTGCAAAGCAGGGGGTTGTGAAAAAGTAAGGAGCGAGGCCACCAGCGAATTCTGGTGGTAGTATATTGAGGCCCTTTAAGGCCACCAGGATATGGGGCTGGAGAAGCACTTAGAATCTTGTGTTTGTGGAATATAGCTGTCGGTAATATTTTCTTGTTGTTGTGGTGGAATTTTTCCAAATTCTACTTTTGGCTTTTGGAGTCTTTTCTTCTAGTATATCCAAACTCTTTGCAATCCCCCCCTTTTTTTTTTAAATAAAATGTTAACATTTCATTCACAACACAGAAAATAAATATCTGTGCAGCACCAGCTTATGCATAAGTGTAAGGCCCTGTCCATACTACCCTCTAACGTTACAGAGTGCCCAAACCGTAACCGCAACAGTTTGTGTTTATACCTGTAATGTTACAGAAGGCGTTACCGAATCGTTGTTGAAACCACATATGAGGTGGTTTCAACAACGGTATTAAACCGTTGCTTCCTGCACGCTATCGTGGGTGTAGTGGCACGCTGCGGCACTGGTCCCCAGCACAGTGCGAGCTGCATTGTGGGATTGGGTGGTAACGGTTGCCCGGCTCCCGTAGTGTGGACTGGACGGACACCGCGGCAGTTTGGACACTCTGCACTGCTCCCCGGTTGTAACGGTTTCTATCTGTTACGGGGTCTGAGCGGTGCAGTGTGGACGGGACCTAAGAGTAAGGTGTCTCTGGGAGTCTCAGGTTTCCAGTTGTCTCAGTGGCAGAACTGGTAGTGCAACCTGAATGCAGTTCTGGGATGGCCTGGGTTCAAATCCCAGCTAAGGCACTTATTTCTTTTTCTTCTCTGTTTGTTTGGGTTCCATGTATGTGCACACTGTACCCTTGTGAATGAAAGATTTCTGCATTAACATACTGTATTCAAATTAAATGAGTCAGAGTTTATATTTCAACTGGTCACTTGTGAAAACGGGCTATTGTAACTCATCTTGCTATTCAGTATAATAAAATGAAATATTTCTTTAATATGGTGTTCAAAGGAGTATAATAAACTGAGTCTTTAGTTTAAGTAAGAAAGCAAAGATACCTTATTCTGTTACTGCTCCATCTCTCGGTTAAACCCTCACGCGGAGCTGTTCAACATATTTTTAATTGCATGTGGATCATAGACAAACACTTTAGGCTTTAACTGACTTGGTCGCTGGGTTCGGAAGACCTTTCTTTATGAAGGTGATGTCATGGATTGTTAATGATATAACATGTACCTTTTTTTGTGCAATGTCTTACATACGTAAAAACAAACAATATTTACGTATGTGTTTGTTTACCAGCTGAATTTTTAAGGACGTGTGCTCATTTTCAAGAAATGACCTGGGGTCAGAGCCATGCAACTGTGCAACATTTTAACTGTACTGTACAGTAAAACCCTGTTTATCCGAAACTGAGTCTTGTCCCCCAGATAAACAGGGTTTTACTGTGATGCTGAACAGCGCAACAGCATGATTAATTTTTGCTCTTCTCCCAGCTGGTTGTTAGCACCTAGTTAGTGCGTTAGTAACTCCCATTTGCTGTTAAATGTTCTCACCCGTCTCACCTATTTGTGCTAACCTCACCCTAAACCCCCAGGAGATGCAGCTGAAAACAGAGTTAATGAACAGAGTTACAGTAATTTAGTTAAAATTCAGTTTAAAGCCGCGACCAGCTTGGGCTGCTTGACTGAAACACTCTTTTAAACATACTCTTAGTCTGTGCTCTCTGTAAATACAAGGCTTCATGCTTTCAGGCTTGTTCAAGGTGTCCCCTACCAAGATTGATGCGGATTGAAAAAAATATTTTGTAACTGTTGCTTAGTTTAGCAGTCTGTTCCAATAGACTGGTTGTGGACGGGTCACATACCAACACTGCTTGGATCTGCAGCTCAAATCAGGTGAAACAGCAGTTTACCATTGACTGCAGCAAGATCGAGAGTAAGTAAAATACATTCCCAGTTTAAAGTGTGGATTAGAGGAATTAAATTGAGGTCTAAGGCAAATGAGACTTTTTTTGTTTTGTGTTTTTTTTCTTTCTTGGAGAGAGTTAATTTAAGTCCGCCCTTCTGTGTGGAGCCACAAGCATTCCTGCAGTCGACTGCAATGTTAAGTATAGGGCCCTCGTTTATCCGAAACCCTGCTTATCCAAATGTTTTTCATGTCTCTGAAGACATTCGGATAAATGGGGTTTTACTGTATGTAACAACATAAGCATAACACATTCTGATTTGTATTTAATGCACAAAATACAGAAATGTAAGTATTTGGCTTGATATTGGTTTTATGATGTTGACGTATCTTGTCAGTAGCAGCTGACTCAGATTGTTTTCTTATCTCCTTTTGTGCCCCCCCAGGGCTTGAAATAGTGGCCTCAAGGGTACATTTCCACCGGAAATGTGGCTGGTTCGCCATGCATTTCCTAATCAAATTATACATTTCCACATATAAAATAATAGAATACCAAATCTAGTAAGAGACATGCTTATGTAGTTGCAAAAAGTTGATAATAAAGATTTTACTTAAACTGACTTGTGTTGGTCTTTCTTTTAGTCAACAAATCACAAATAGGCTAGCGCAGTCAGAGCTATGACTCCTCACAGGGACGTCCCCTTACTGTAGGGCAAATGTATGTGGTAGCAGCAGGTAATAGTGGTGTTTTTGTTTTTGTTTTTTTAATCCACGCACTAGCTCTGTGAGAGATTTCCCCACAAGGATCCCCTTACTGTAGGGCAGAAACATGCAGTTAAGCTTGCAGGAGCTTTTTTAACCACACTGAAGCTCGGGCAGACTCTTAATCCTTACAGGGACTTTCCCTTCCAGTGTAGGACAAAGAGCTCAGTGAACAGACAGTAATTTAGTTGTTTGATATACCAGCTCAGATAGAAAATTCCCCACAAGGACTTTTCCCCCTTATGGCAATCCAACTTAGCAAGAAATGGAATGTTTTTCTGTTTTTTCTCCACACTGAAGCTCAGAGATTTCCTCACATGGACTTAACTTCTAGTGTAGGGCAGTGAGCTCACTAAGCAGCCAGTTGTTTAATACTGCAGCTCAGATAGATAAAGCTCCACAAAGACCCCCCGGGCAATCCAGTGTACTTAGTAACAAAGTAGGAAATAGAAACGTTCATTTTTATTTACACTGAGATATTTTCCCCACAAGTCTGTCCCCCTTTATTGAAGGCAATATGGGTAATTATCGTATGCAGGAATTTTATTTTGTAAGCAACCAGAGTTCGATTTCCCTACAGTCTTATGACTTCAGAAATTAATAGGCAGTCTGTTTTATTCTATCAGACTGCAGCAGCTGCTAGTGCTTTCTGACTACTGACTGTCTCAGCCTACTGGAATATTTTTTCCACACTTGATTTATTTTAAATCAAAAGCCTGCCTGCAGAAAGCATACAACTTAGGCTTATTATGTCTGCTGTCCACCGACCAACCACAGTAGCAGACCACTGTTAAGTTCTCGAATCCCCTTGGAACAAATAACTGAAAATTCAGTGTCTCCCACAAACTCCTCAGTAGTGTGCTCCAAAGATGTCCCCCACTAAACTGTCAGATTTGTTTAATTTTGCCATGACCCTACTACTTCTCCCCGACTTGAGGAAAAACAATTACTTGGCTGTATTCTCAGAGTGCTGCAGCTACTACTGACTACTATGCACTTGAGATTGATAGTAATTATTTTTTTAATGAATGAAAATACAGACTATAGTTATGCCGTGACTCCGAGAATGTCACTCACTCAACAGAAGTAAGCGCTTCTTCCTCGCTCGCTGCCAACAGACTTCTGATGTACCTCGTGGACAGCGAGTCACGAATGGAAGCTGGAGTTAATCACACACTGGTCGCATTGTGGTAAGGGCCCATAGCTGTCCAAGAAGCGCCTGCTTGTAGGATCGGAGTTGGTCCTGAGCGTGCACCGAGAGGGTATGATGGCGTGCTTCACCCACCTGCTTCCCTCGCATGAGACCTGAAGCATGTCCGCAGCCACAAAGAGACAGAGACTTTCTTGCGCGTGCCCCCAATTGGCAGAAAACTGCAGGTACAGCAGCAGCAACAGCATTTCCACATGGAAATGCAAAGTGGCATGAATATTTCCTGCAGCCTAACAGCATTTCACTGAAATACAGAAAGGCTATATTTCGATATTTTGAGCCCTGCCTCTAAAGAACCTTACTATTTCAGGCACTGTCATCTCTGCTGCTGTTACTGCTGCTGGACTCACTCTAGACAGCTGTATCCCAGTGGTATGTTCTTGTGCTTGGGTAATTTGTATCTCATCCTGTGGGGCCCCCTTCCTCCTACCTAAAGCTTACAGTCAGAGGGGGAAAAGCATACTGTTAGTCATTACCAGGCACCAGCATATGGGAGTAAGCCTGCGGAGGCTGTAACCCAAGACTGCCTGGCTGGGGTATTCCCTTGTTCTCTCTCCCACCCTCCCCAACTTCACTTGTATAGAGCACGCCCATGTTGATGTCCTGGGAGTAGGGCTTGTTAGTCACCCATGCCGGCAGAGGCCCCACACTACTTCAAGGTGCCACTCTCTGAACAGTACATGTCTCCTCCTCCTTCCCCGGGAGGAAAGCATCCCCACAAACACTCTTTTTGCCCTCCCTGTTGGCCTTCCTTCTTCATGTCCCGATCTTGGTGTATGAACCCAGTTTGACAGCATGCCAGGGCAGTCCCCCTCACTCCTTAGCGCCATGAAGTATGCAACTCTTGTTTTAATAATGTTTCCTACGTGTATTAATGTTAACATTTAGTAAGGTTGCAGTAGAAGTATAAACCAAAACTGAGGGACAGTATTCTGTTTTCTGCATTTGGTTAGGAGGTGGGTGCCACTTTTCAGTTTAGCTTCTTTCTGTTTAATGTCGTGAAGCTGCGATTTGAGATGGCAGATTGCAGTAACCGTATATCACAAGAGTAGACCGAGGCAGCATGTTCACTAGAGCTCAGGGTTCCAGAACATGGGAGCATTCTTTTAAATTGAGGGAGGCTTGTTCAGAAATGATGTATGAAAGCATTCTTGTACTTACAGGGTAATAGGTTTGGAAGCAGAGTAGCATAAGGACTAGAATGGCAATGATGCAGCTGCCACTAAGTCTTCTTCCTGAATGACGTACAAATGGCAAGTATTTGTTCGTGGGAGGGTAAAAACAATTGCACAGCATCAAGAGTTATTATAGGAAATCACAGCACTGCTGTTCTAGTCCTTAGAAATCAATATTTGGAACAGACTTACTAGGGCATATGCTCTAGGCTAACAGTATGCTGAGTTATAAGTTCTGAGTGGCTAATTATTATAGGGCAATGGTATTTCAGGTTACAGCTGTTAGAATAACTGGGACAGTGACACGTTAGACTAGTGATCCTCTCTGTCTCACCTCACCTACATGCCAATGAATTACAACTCTTTTCTATTCCATTAAAGGGATTTTTTGATTTGAAGGCATTATTTGTCTTCAGTTGTAGGTTAGGGTGGCGAAAAAGCTGTTGCTATTTTAAAATGTTTTATTGTAACCCTATACTGAGCTAGGAGGGATTGTAGTTTGGCCCTGACAAGGTGGCCAGCTGGTTCTTTCCACTTCCCTATCCGTGTACACGCACCCATGCTCTGCAACTTTATGATAAGCGAAGGAGAGCATGGGGGTGTGCCCCAGTGAAGTGAGTGGAGGTCTATTTTAATAACCATTTTATACATTATGAGTGCCAGTTGGAGATTAATAAAGTGACTGCATTCGACTTTATATAGGGCCACGTCAGTGCAGCGCTAAGCCACTTAGTGCTGCCCCGACAGGGCTTCCGAAGTATGCCGCCAGAATGGCAGCACCAGAGCACTATCTGCAGTATTCTAAGGGGTCCCATACAGATGAGCTCATTGAGCATGCAAGGTGCTAAGGGGCCGTTTGCATGCCTGTTATGGGCTCATTTGCATGGGTAGTGAGGCTGGTTAGCACCCTGTCCAGTCCCAGACGTGTAGATGTCCCTGGAGCTAGTGGTCCCCCAGTTCTGTAAATAAAATATTCCTGGTGCTAGTGGTCCCCCCAACACTGATCTCCAGCCCATTCTGTTCCCACTGATCATGTACCTGTTCTCTAAATAATAGAATATCCCTGGTGTTAGTAGTCCCCTCCCTCTGATTGCTATCCTGCTCTGTGAAAAAAAAATATACACCTGCTGCTAGTGGCCCCCCACCTGCTGATCACTAGCCTGTACTGTGATAACATGAAATCCCTGGGATCTAGCGGACCCCCCCACTGCACCATCGAAAATACACCCCCGGTCACCTTCCCAGTTCCCCCAGTGCAGCAGATGCTCATGATGACTGGCGTAGCCCTCCTAACACCTCCTTGGCTGGCAGCCATATTTATTTATTTATTATTTATTTAGCTTTTGTTAGCCAGGTAAGTACACTAGACAAGACAAATTGCCTATTTTCAGGTACGACCTGGGAGAGTACAGGAAATTACTACTTACATACTTAGGACAACATGGTACATAATTAGGAAAAAGATTACAAGTCACAAGACAAAAAGGTACATAGTTGGGGAAAAAACTTGCATGTCACGTGTGAACATCATAATTAATACACAAAGTA
This sequence comes from Neoceratodus forsteri, assembly GCA_016271365.2. Classification (NCBI taxonomy): domain Eukaryota; kingdom Metazoa; phylum Chordata; order Ceratodontiformes; family Ceratodontidae; genus Neoceratodus; species Neoceratodus forsteri. The sequence goes on along the minus strand of CM028131.1, from coordinate 1,265,964,981 downwards.
CAGGTCTTGTGAGGCAAATTTTAGTTAGAGTAAGTACAACAGAGCAATGGTATGTGCCAATTTGGAACAGTACAAAGGCAAGGATTGGTAGCAAGCAGGTACAAAACTATCAACATAAGGGCCACTGTTATGCATAAGGGCTGAGTGCAAACATTTTGTCACGGGGGTTTTTGGCACCCACAGGCCGATGCGAGTTGGAGAAGGTTCCATAGGGAGGAACGCAGGCAGCCCTGAGATGGGGCAACATGGACCTGGGCTGGGAAGGTGTTCCATAGTTTGGGGCCACACGCTGCAAAATCCCTTCCACCCATTTGAGTCAGTCACAGGTACCTTGAGTGTGGTAGACCACTGAGAACTAAGGTCGTAGGAAGAGGGAACAGTTAGGGCATGAACTCGCCACCCCTTGGGGGGGGGGGTGCCAGTGCTAAGGACCTTTCCTGTGAAGCAACCAAGGACAAAGTCAATGTGCTTTGAGGGAGAGAGTCAGTTTAGCTTGCTATAGAGATCGCAGTGGTGAGTGAGCGGGGGGCGCTAGAGCGAAGCGGCAGACATTGTTTTAGGCAGTCGACCACCTAGAGAGATGGACTTTGGTGGTGCGGGCAAACAGCAGGAGCCCATAACATAGCGAGGGGAGAAGCACACCTCTGGCAAGAGCAATGCGTGCAGCCGAAATGAGGTTATATTTTGCTGTATAGGCCAGACCCAGTTGACAGTTTTGCATGTATTCTGGATATGGCGGCCAAGGTCAAGCTGAGGGTCCAACGTTACCCCAAGGTACTTGAAGTTGTCCGTGATTGGGATCGGGACGCCCCCCTTTCCGGAGACACAGAACGGCACAGGGGAGGCCCTTAATCGGACTAGCCTATGGTTCAGGATCCATGTCTGAATATTACTTAGGTCATCACTCAGGTGGCAGTTGCTGTCCCCCACCTCTGGGGAGTGAGACAGGGTGGCCAGATCATCTGCATAGAGGATTGGTTTACAATGTACAGAGGCTGCGGGGAGATTAGTAATGAAAATGGAGACGAGCAGGGGTCCAAGGACGGAGCCTTGGGGGACCCCCATTGTTACTGGGATGGGGCCTGAGAGCTCTCTGCCATATTTAACCTGCTGCATTCTACCATGTAGATACTTGGAGAATCAACTGAGAGCAGCAGTGGATAGGCCAGTTGATCTTAGCTGAGTTGATAGCATGACATGATCAACCAGGTCGAAGGCCTTTGAGAGGTCTATAAAGATAGCCCCCGAAAGTTTGCCTTAGTCCATGGTCTCCCTAATCCAAGATGAGACAGTAACGAGCGCTGAGGAAGTACCATGCCCTTTCCTGAATCCATGCTGTATAGGAGACAGTATATCATGTGAATGTAGGTACTCTGAGAGTTGCCCTACCACAACTTTCTCCAGGAGTTTGCTAACCGTGGATGAGAGGCCTGCTCCCTGATTGGACATACGATGGCCAGCCGAGGAGATGTTTAGAGCTGCACTGGTAGCAGTGTGCACCTACGGCACTGAGGGGTTTGGGAGAGGTGGGCTTTCGGTGCTGTGGTGGGGCGATAGATGCCAGGTATTTTACATTATCACAGTATGTGCTGGTGATCAGTGGGGTGGGGGGGGCGCAACCACTAGCACCAGGGATATTTCTTTTTTTACAGAATGGGCTGGCAGTCAGTGGAGGGGTGGGACCACTAGCAACAGGGATATTTCATTATTCACAGAATGGGCCAGCAATTGGCGGGAGGGGGGAACCACAAGCACCACTGAGTTTTACTTGTACATTAGGGTCTGGTGATTGGTGGGGGGGGGGGGTGCCAGGGACCACAGGTGGCACCTGTGCTCCCCTAGCTGCCAACTGGCTAGGTGGCTGCATTGCCTCCGCCAGCTGCTAGGGATGCCCGGAGTTGTTGGTGGTTTGTTTGACAGTATTTGTGCTGCACAAAAAGGCCCATGCTTAACCCTTTTGCGCAGCGCAAAGCCGCTGAATATGGGGTATCGTGACTATTAATGGCCATGCCCCTCCCCTTGCCTGCATGTATGCATTATGTTTTTCGTGGGCGCTAACCCTCTTTGCCTGCGCAATGGCCCCTTTTGAATATGGGGATCCAGCGCAAACCTTAGTTTGCGTGGGGCAAAGACCCGTTAGTACCTGTGCAAACTTTTGAATATCAGGCCTCTGGTAACTGTTTGTACTTGCAACACTACCTTTAACTATGTTCTCATGTATGTTTATCTTCTGCAGTTGTATTGACATTTCCTTTGTAACCGCAGTGGTCATAATTGAAAATATTTTGTCTAGTAGATTTACTTAGTAAATAAAAACTAAAAAAAAAAAAAAATACATAAAATAAAATTATATATAAATAACATAAAATGGCTCTCTCCCAGGATCCCCGATGGTACCATCAGTATACCGGGTTACACAATTTTTAGGTAAGATCGAGTATCTAAAAGAGGTGGTGGCTGTGCACTCTACCTTAAGGATAGCTTACAGGGCATAGTCCTAAATTTATCCAGCCTAGGGTCGTTCTCCCAGACCCTTGCCATTAAGGTCCTTCTTGAGGCCCATAACAAAACAACTACACTGTTATCAGTCTACATCCCACCAAAGAACTCTGCCCAAGGTCTTCAAGCCGTCATAGACTGCCTTGGAAGCCTAACCCTAAGCTCCGAGGTTATACTTCTTGGTGATTTCAATATTAATTGGTTTGCCCTGAAGCTAACCACTTCAAAGATGCAATTCAGGCTGTCCACTTTACACAGCTCATTGAAGCCCCACTAGGACCAATTACAGAACGGGCACTAGTACTCTGCTCGACTGGGTTCTCACGAAGTGACTTGAGCATATTTCCAACGCCTCTGTCCTCCCGGACGATCTCAGTGACCACTCCCCTGTCATGTTCAGTTGTGTTAATAATTTCACCAAACCCCTTCCAAGAACAGTCACTAGCAGGGTCCTCAAGCCTGGTCACACGAGCTGCTTTAAAGCTGATCTCAACGCTGACTGGTCAGCAGTGTTTGGGGCTTCTGACACTAATAGTGTACTTGACCGTTTTATCTTCCTATTCAGTATGATCTGCGATACTCACACACCCTTCAAAAAGCATAAAATCAAAGGCCATATCAACCCCTGGATGAGCCCAGGCACCCTTGAACTTATAAAAAATAGAGACCATCTCTAGCATGTAGCCAGGGCCACAGGGAAGCAGTCAGACATCCTGAATTACAAATGGGCCAGGAATTAACTGTACCAGGACCATCCGGATAGCCAATATCTTATACTACAAGGAGGCCCTAGCCAAGAACTGGAATGATGGTCATAAATTCTGGGCAAACCTAAAAAGTCACCGGACGTGGGCCCAAAACGGTCCCCACCATGCTCAGCATTGATGGATCCCCCATCCTTGATCCTAAATCTATAGCCAATATCTTCAACCTTGCTTTCACCGACCTCCGTAACGTCCTCCCTACCGACTTCTTCTCCCTCACCAACCCTGCTGCTCCTTCACAGACCCCAGTGCATCCCCCTTTTCACTTCAAGATTATTACTATTGAACCGGCTCGGTGGCACTGAGGGTTGAGGCGCAGGACGCTACACTAGCGACCTGGGTTCTGGAACGAGCCGGGATGCTGGGGTTGGCAGGAGGGACTGGCGTCTGGAGGACAGCTCTCCCTCCCTGGATTGGGGGTTCATCGCTCCTGCAGTCTAGTGACCTCTGGTGGCGTCGGAGGGAACAAAGCAGTAGGGAGCCAGAAGAGGGGGATTGGCTGGGTGTCGCCCTGGGCGTGCTTGGAGTGAGCACGCAGTGCGGGAGTGCATCGCATTTTCTAGCCAATGGGGGGACGGAAAACAAACCTACTGCCGGGTGAGGCGACGGGACCATCAGTTGCCCCGGCCACACACCAAATGTCGTCTGCCACTCTCAACTCTCCCTTGAGGGAGGGGGGGTGCTCTCCTTGAGGCTGGAGAGCCCGGGGTCCTGACCGGCAGTGTGGTTCAGACGGGTGGTTGAGCTGATGAGCAGAGCATGGATCCCTGACAGATGCCCCGGTTAGGTGCATAAAGAAAGTTGAGGGGGAAAAAAAAAAAGACTTACTATTGTGGAAGCCAGGAAATATTTGCGTAAGGTGCTCGGTAAGGGGAGATACAGTAGAGATAATCTTGATCTAAAAAAGGAATCTCGCTTTCTCTGGAAGAAATCGTGTCTCCCCTTACACATATCCTCAACCTATCACTCCGGTTCGCAGTATTCCCTCAAAAATGGAAAGCTGCAGTAGTTACCCATGTGTAAAAGAGTGGGGATTGGGTCATGCCTTAGAACTATAGACCATCTCTATACTTCCACGACTCTCGAAGGCCCTGGAACAAATCGTTGCAGACCAACTTGTTGAATACTTGGACAGACATAAGCTCCTATACGTTGAGCAGCATGGCTTTAGGGCAGGGCACAGCACCACTACAGCCCTCCTGGAATTCACGGGCTTCATCCATAAATCTCTTGATCTTGGACAGCTTGCTGGGGCAATCTATATCTATCTAACAAAGACCTTCGATATGGTCAATCGTGTCCTCCTAATTGACAAACTCGCTGCAACAGGCCTTGCCCCTGAGGTGGTTGCATGGTTCTGCAGTTAGCAGCACTGCCGATCCCAGCAAGTCAGGATAGGTACTGTTCTCTCAGACAGGAAACCCGTCTGCTTAGGCATTCCACAGGGGTCAATTCTGGGTCTCCTCCTATTCAGCTTATTCTTGAATTGCCTTCCCCAAGCCAGTCAAGGCCACATCCTCCTTTGTGTGGATGATGTGGTTGTCTTCTGAAATGGCTCAGACCCCAGTGCCCTTGAGCAGCAACTACAGAACAACTTCTCCAGTGTAGAGACATGGTTCAAAGATCATAAATTGATAATGAACTACAAGAAAACAAAAACCTTGCTGTTTTCCAGCTCTCTAAACAAACACAAAAACTACCCACTATCAGTATGCAGTAGTGGCGGGGTTTCCCTTGAACGTGTTCAACACTTTAAATACCTCGGTATCACTATTGACAACTCGCTCTCCTATACTCTCTACATTGATAACACGGCCAAAGCTATCAGCAAGTGCATAGGGTTACTTTATCATCATAAGCATAGCCTCTCCCATGAAGCCCTCAACATAGCTGTTCACAGTTCTGTGGGTTCCCTGGTGGACTGTGGGCTGCCTATATATGGTTCTGCCACAGATGCTGCTCTCTGGCGCATAAAAACTGCACTCAGCAAAGCCTGCCGGCTCACCTTAGGTGCGCACTGACTGACTCACACCTGTGATCTCTATGCCAGGGCACACTGGCTCACACTCAGTGGGCGACTAAAATATCAATCCTGCCTTCTGGCCAAAAAGATCTGCCTTGGTCAGCTACTGCCAGGGGTTCAACAACTTCTGGTTCCCAGCAGTAATCCACGGCACACCCGTAACTCCGAACACCAGTCCTTCCTAACTCTGAAATGTTGAACATCTCAAAGGACAAAGGTCCTCTGCTTACCGTGCACTGCTGTGGTTCAGCTCCCTCCAGGAGAACATTACACGCCTGCCCACACTGGGTACTTTCAAAACAAACTTGAAGCTCCTTATGATACGCGAATCTCAATGTGCATTGCCATCGCTAGCACCACCTTTCCACCCCCCCATCACTACTTCCATCCCCTGCCCCCTCAACCCTTCTCTCTCTCTCCCTTGAGTAGGCCCTCCTGCTCCCCCCACACACCTAGCAGCCTCTCCCTCTGCCTCCATTTTAGCCACCTCCCTGCGATCCCTACTGCTATACTGATATTACGTTCTCCTTTTGCACATTGCACTTGGGCTCCTTCCCTTCACCCCCTCCTTTCTTTTTTTCTTTAGCACTTAGCAAACAAGAGGTTGTTTGGAGCGTTGCTGACAATTGACTGGTTTCACCATTGGGCACTGTAAATTCCTGTTTTCACGTGATCTGTACTGTGTTTGATTATATAATCCTGTTTGTTTACCTTTGTATTTCTTCAATCCTTTGTATAATTTCACCTATCTGTTGTACTGAAATGTCCTGATGTGGAACCTATGTAAAGAGCTCTGAGCTCAAATGGTTTCCTGAGTATTGAAATAAATAAATAAAAAAATAAACCTTAAAAGGGAAACATTCAGCACTAAGAGCTGTTCACAGAAGTATGGGGCTGGTCCCAGTTTGCACTTTGTGTGCAAACACAGTTCTTTTGTTTTCTGTTTACTGCGGTATAGTAGGTTCTATCAGGCTTTTTCTGTTGACTGGCAAGCTGACATTTTCTGTAACTACAGATCCCAGAATCCCCTGTGGCTGGCATCAGAGGATGGCTGCAGTGGTGGCAGATTCAATAACCTGCAGTGCATGTTAGAGCTTTTGTAAAGTCTCATGAGATGTTTGCCGATTCTGGTGTTCTTCTGAGGTTACGTGCAGTCTTATGTGACTGTACTTAGTCCAGTGAGGACAGCAGGACCAGCAAACAAAATATCAGAGCTTATAAAACTCTGTAATTAGCAGGGAGCATTTTTTTCCTCATAGGGAAACCTGGTTATAATTTGCCAGAACACATGCAGCGTTTCCCTCGGTCTGTGTATGCGCCCTTTCGTTCTTCCCTTCCTCCACACACTTCACCAGCTCTTGCACTCAGACTTTCGAGTAAGTCTTTTGCCAGGGTCTTTATAATCAGAAGCATGACACTTTTAATTCTTTTCAGTATACATTTGTAGTTTTTGGAGAAATCACTGACAAACTAAAAAAAAGTTTAAACCGTGTTTCAAGCCAACTGCGGCTGCACGAAGATGAACTTTTATTTATAGAATTGCTGTGGCGAAAAAACACTCCCCAGCAATTATATAGAACAGTACATCGGGTAGTGCGTTAAACTCAAATTTTACACTCGCCCTCGGTGTTTGATGCTTGTGTAAACCCCTCAAGCTTTGCTGTTGGGGTTTATGTAGCATCCAGCACCTTGGGTGAGTGTAAAATTCTTGTTATACACACTACCCCATGTATTATTCTATATAACATGCAGTGCAAGCTATTGAAGCTCACAGTGCTGCAACCTTCCTCTGATGCTAGATGCAGGGGATTCTGGGATTTGTAATTGCAGAAAATGTCAGCTTGCAAGTCAGCAGAATCTGTATCAATCTACTATACTGCAATAAACTAAGTAAAAAACAAATAAATAAATAAAAAATGTTGCACACAATATGCAAATTGGGACCAGCCCACACTTGGATGGGGGGCTCTTGGCGTTGACTGTACCCCTTTAAACTAGCGTTTGTGACGCTTGTCCAGATGGTTCTGATTATTGTATGATCCCAAGCCGCCCTAACCAGGTCTCCAAATTGGTCCCTTTCTGATCCACTGCCTACTGTCCTTTTAATCTCTGTGTAGCATGTGATTGATCGCCATCTACTCATGTATTAAGTGGCCCTGGTAAATAGGATCACTCATGCAATGTAATTACCATTGAATGTGTCAGTCTGTTTATTCTGTATGTATATGTATATTTTGCCCATTACTGCTCACTGTATACTATCTATGTTTATCTTGCTCTCTTGTAACTCTGTTAATTGCCCCTCTTGTTGTCGTGTACCTTGTTTGAACCTGTATTTTCATTGTACTCTCCCGGGTCGTACCTGAAAATAGGCACACAGATTGTCTAGTGTACCTACCTGGTCAACAAAAGCTAAATATAATAAATATTGGTATTATAAATAAATGGTCCGTGTATGAAATGTCAGTCTGTGAGCTTTGGCCCTTTAAATTACAAGGTGTCAGCAGCTGAAAACCAGGATGTAATTAAACAGACCAGAAGGAACCAGTTAATTGGAACATCCTTCAAGAGAGACAGTTTATGGCCCTCATCACCTGCTGCTGCTTTTGAAGTTAGAATTTAAATATGAATTTTATGACATCAGAAAAGGACGTCATTTAGCTGATTCCTGTTGGCTACCTCACACTTGGGTGACTGATTGCAGGGTTGTAAATCTCAAAGGAAAGTACAGTTATGTAAGAACTTACTGTAACAGTAGGTCTTCGAGAGAGGCTCTTTCAGTAGGTAATTACATATAGGACTGATGCCAGCCGGCGTCAGGACCCAACGGAAAAATTTCTAGCTAGCAGTCTCCCCACGCCCGCCTTCCAGTTCTTTCCTGCCAAAGGTCAAAAGGCAAGATGAGAGAAGTGGATATTTCCTTCCTGGAAAAGGAGCTGAAAAGGTTTAGGGGATGGAGGCGGGGAGGGGTATTACTACAAGAGCCTCTCGAAGAGCTGTTCTGATTAAGTTCTTACGTAACTGTACTGTCTTACTTTGAGAGGGCTCTTGCAGTCAGTAATTACATATAGGACTGAGTCCCAAGCAGTCTGGAACAAGGGGAAGCAATCAGGAGGAGGAAAGCTACTCAGAAGTAGACCCTCTGGTTGTGAAGGCCTTAGGAAAGGAGACCTTGCAAAACAGCCAACCCAAAGCCTGCTCTGTGGTGAGAGGCAATTTCCAAACTGTAATGCTTCGTAAAGGTATGGGCAGAAGTCCAAGTGGCGGCTACACAAATGTCCGCCGCTGCAAGCCGCAGAGACAGCGACACCTCTGGTGGAGTGGCCTCTAACTTGACCCAGCAGGGGCTTGTTGTACTTGTCGTAACAAAGTGATACAATGAGCCAACCATTTCGATAGGTATTGCTTAGAAACAGCATTGCCTTCTCTTTTATGAGTAAAAGAGACGAACGGTTGATCATTCTTTCTGAGATCCTTCGTCCTGTTGGTGTATCTCAGAATTCGTTGAACATTCAAAGTATGCAGGAGGTATACTTCTTAATTGGAGTGCTGCATAAAAAAGGCAGGCAACTGTATGGATTGATTCAGCATCAATTCCGCTACCTCCTTAGGGAGAAACATAGGGTTGGTACGCAGAGCCACATGTTCCTTGTGAAAAATCAAATACGGGATTTTACACATCAGGGCCTGAAGCTCGGAAATCTGTCGAGCAGAAGTAATGGCCACTAGGAAGAGGGTCTTCCAGGAAAGGAACTTTAGGTCCACTGAGGTTGCCAGCTCGAAAGGAGGCAGAGTAAGCTTCTTTAAAATGAAACTCAGATCCCAAGGAGGGGCAGAAACCCGGATAGGGGGTCATAAGAGAAGGACCCCTCTCGAAAAGGTCTTGGAGACCTCCAGCTGAGCAAATGTTCTGTCTGCAAAGGGGGCATGATAGGCAGAAATGGCTGCCATGTGAACCTTTAAGGATGAATGGTTGAGACCCTGATCGAAGAGGTGTCACAAGTAATCCAGAAGTCGTCCGACAGAGCACGGAAGGCTCGACATCATTGGAGGCAGCCCAAATAGAGAACTGCTTCTATTTCATGGCCTAAGTAGATCTTGTTGTGGGTTTCCTGGCCTCCACCAGACTCTCAGCTACTCGGGAGGGAGACTCCGAACTGGGCCTTGAGCTACGCCTGCAGGAGCCACTTGTGCAAGTGAAGTGACTTGAGGCCTGGATGGACCAGGGTCCCCTGATCCTGGTCAGCAAAATAGCCACAGAGGAAGAGGAAGTTCCTCTGAGTACTGTTGCAGAAGAGAGAACCAAACTGCCTGGGCCAGAAAGGAGTGATCAGGATCATTTGAGCTCCTTCCGAACTGAGTTTCTGCAAGACCCTCGTGAATCGGTGGAATTGGGGGATGGATGAATGTGCCCTTCCAGTCTAGAGACAGTCTCTCCAAAAATGCCGTGCCCTGGAGCGGGCGAGCAGAAGATGGGAAGTTTTGTGTTTTGAGGGAAGCAAACAGGTCTACCTGGGGAGTTCCCCAGCACAGGACTATGTCTTCTGCAACCCCCGATTCAGTCCCCATTCTAGAGCTAGAGCAGATGACCGGCTTAGCCTGTCTGCCAGCGTGTTCTCGACCCCGGGATATGAGATGCCGTGAGGTGAAGGTTGTGCTGCACTGCCCAATCCCAGACTCGCATCGCCTCTCTGCAAAGGAGGCAGGAATGAGTTCCTCCCTGTTTGTTGATGTACCAGACCACACACACACATTGTCCGTCTGTACAGCTAGGTGATCGGGAGACAGATACAGATCCTGAAGAGCACACAGTACTGCCCTTAGTTCGAGCACATTGATGTGAAGAGACTTCTCGAGCTTGGACCAGGAGCCCTGGGTCTTGTGAGGAGTAAGATGGGCTCCCCAACCCTCGCCAGAGGCATCCGTAGTTAACGTCTGTGAGGGGGGAGGGAGACTGAAGGGAACTCCCCAGCAGAGGTTCTCCTGAGCCATCCACCACTGCAAGTCCCGAGCCATGGGAGTGGAGACCAGGACAAGTTGATCTAGGTCATCTACCAGCTGATCCCATTGAGACCGAAGTGTCCACTGAGAGATTCTCATGTGGACCCAAGCGCGAGGGACTGTCGGAATCACAGCCACCATTAGCCCGAGGAGGTGAAGGACTGACCTGCTGCTGGCCCACCTGCAGCTGGACAACAGGCTGACCTGGGCCTGGAGAGTGGCCACCCTGTCCAGTGGCAGGAAGGCCATGCCAGAGGTCGTGTCCAGAATCGCCCCTATAAACTGGAGCCTCTGGGATGGGAACAGATGGGACTTGGCTGGTTGATGGTAATACCCAGGCAGGCAGAGACCTACTGGGTAAGGGAAAGGAAGCGCAGGAGTTTGTCCCTGGACAGGGCCGCCAGAAGCCAGTCGTCCATGTACAGGAAAACCTGCACCCCCTGGATACGCAGGTAGGCCGCTACCACTGAAAGGCATTTGGTGAACACCCGGGGTGCTGAGGAAAGACCAAATGGGAGGGCCTTGAACTGGTAGTGGTCCCCCTGGAATGCAAAATGCAGGTATTTGTGGTGGGAAGGGCGGATATGCAGGTGGGCATCCTGCATATCCAAAGCGTACAGCCACTGTCCCAGCCGGAGAAAGGGACAGGACTCTCTGCAGCGAGAGCATTCTGAACCTCTTGTACTCCACGACCAAGTTCAGGGAGCGGGGGTCGAGAATCGACCTCACGTCCCCTGTTTTCTTCGGGACCAGGAAGAAATGGGAATAGTACCCGCTCCTAAAGAGGAATGGGGACAGGTTCTATCGTCTTCTTCAGCAAAAGTGCTGAAATCTCTGTGGACCAGAAGATGATGTTCCCAAGAGTACGATGACCTTGGGGAGGGTGTCCGGGGGGTTCTGAAGAAACACTATTGAGTATCTTTCTGTGATCAGCTGGAGCACCCAGGAATCTGAAGTTATCTTCTCCCAACCCGGGAGGTGGAGGGAAAACCTCCCTCCTACCGGTTCCTCTAGAAGACCCAGAGGCTGTGGGAGAGGCAAGGGGTCAGGTGGTGTGGGGCAACATTGCGGCTGAAGCACCTGCTGCTTTTTTGGGTGGAGGGGGCTTGGCAGACGGAGGGGCCCAGTGTTTATTGGCCCGCTTTCTCTGGGCTTTCTCCTTTTGCTGATTCCGCCTGCAAAAGGGACGGTACTGCATTTGATGGGGGTGATACATGGAGTCCACAGACTTCAATGCAGTCCCCTTCTCCTGCAGATCAGTGATAATGTCCTTGACATCACCACTGAACAGCACTGAACCCCGGAAGAGTGCTTTCTGAATAGCGGACTGCACTTCCGGGACCAACCCTGACACACGGAGCGAGGTATGCCGCCGTAAGCCTACGGCAAAAGCAGAGCTCCTACCAGCAGTGTCCATGGCTTCGTATGTAGCACGAGCATGTGCCGACTGGCGGAACGTGCAGAGCGGATGAGGACAGCCACTTCCTGTTTGACTTGAGAGTCAGGAGGGGAGTCCAGTTTGGATTCCACCTCACTAAGAATCGCCTTCTGGTAACCCCCCATGTGACCGACATAATTTAGGACCGTGTTTCCCAGAGTGGAAGAAGCAAAGATCTTCTTCTCATACTGGTCCAGAAGACTGGATTCTTTGTCAGGTGGAGACGAGCTCAGATGTTTCGGGTTTGCTGTCCGGCCATGAGCGGCACTAATCACAACCGAATCAGCTCGAGGGTGAGAATCTAGAAAGTCAACACCCTCTGGAGCCTGATATATCCTGTTCAACTTCCGAGGAAGCGGGGCTAAAGCCGACGGTTGCTTCCTAACAGTGGAAATAAGATCAACATGAGGCTCAGTCCAGGGTGGCACCAAGGTAGGAGCTGTCTCAGGCAGGTCCAGATGCTCAGCGAGTTTCTTGCACGGTGGATCCGGCTCCAAGGAATGCCACTTGTGAACCTCCTGGATTTTGCGCAGCAACTCCGTAAAGGAAGGATTCTCCAGAGGAGTCCTAGGACTGGGCTTAGACAGAGAGCGTGGCTCATCGTCTGGCTCGGAGCAACTAGTGGACTCGTCCAAGGAGAATTAAGATGAAGACTCCCTCTCCTGGCGTGGGGGAGGAACAGACCCTTTGGAAGGTCCTCAGGGAAATGTATCCTGCCCCACCCTGGAACCAGAGGGCTCGCCCCTGGTGTCTGGAGGTGGGGAAGGAGTCTGTCGTCGTGGACGTATGGGAGCCGGAATCGGCACCATCGTTGTGAGATGACTCTCCACCTCTCTGGTGAGCTGAGCCTTGGCCTCAGTCCACCAGGAGGCCAGAGTCTCCTTCAAGTCCACCGGTGGCTGAGGGGGAAGTGGAGGAGGAGGGGGATATGGGTATTGATTGTACCCGTAAGGCGCATATCCATAACCTGACGGCTGGAAACCCGGCGTCGGGTACTGTGGCGTCGGATAGGCCGGCGTCTGGTACTGGGGCATCAGATACTGTGGAGCCGGGTAAGACGGCGTCGTATAAGACTGCGTCAGATACCCAGGAACCAGGGGGGTCTGCTGGAGACAGCCCAGCTGGAGGGCCCATGGGCGGGCCTGGAGCAGAAGGCCTGGTGGGCAGAAGGCCCAGTGTTGGAGCGGCATCCGGGAGCGGGATGTCGCCCGGCGTCAGCAAGACCGGCGTCCGGGGAACTGACATCACGTCAGTCGGCCCAGTGGGCAGACGGCCTGGCGAGGGTGCAGCAGGAACCTAGGCATCACCCGGGGATGGAGGGGAAAAATCCCCGGGGTCAGGCTGAGGAGACCCATGGTCCCCGGAGGGCAGCAAAGGCTGCGGGGAGCCGGGAAGGGCGAACGTGAGAGGGTCCGGCGTTGGCTCAGCCGCCGTGCAGGCATCTGGCAGGCCGATGTCCGACTTATCAGCGGAGTCCGGGCAGACGCTGGAGGAGCAGATTTCCGACTTATCGGACCCATCGCCCGAGGCAGGTCGCGAAGGAGGAGCAGCCTGGTCAGGTGGAAGAGGGGCCGTGCGCCACCCCAAAGGGTCAGGCGACTTATCGATCATCTCCGTGCGGGCGTCAAAGGACCTGATGTCTGGCTTACTGGAGCCGCTCGAACCAGTAGGCTGCACGGTGGCGCTTTACTGGGAGTGGAGGCCTCAATAACCTGGAGGTGCCGAGAAGAGTGCAAACCAGCAGCCTTGGAAGTTTCAAGGTGGCGGTCGTGGAGTGGTCCCCGGAGCGTTACCTATCAGCACGGTGACTCCTGAGGAAGATGCGGTGGATGAGGGGCCCTTATCCCGGTGCTTCTCCTTGTCTGTCTTTTTACAATGGCCTTCGGTTGAAGTGGATGCCTGCTGGAGCTTTTTTAACTCCTTCTCCTTGGAGGACATTTTCTTCTTTAGTATGTGGGCCTTCAGGGACTGCTGCCTCCGTCTGCGGGTGGCGGCGTTGATTTTAAGGTAGTGCTGGCACTTCTCCACCTTGTGATCCATGCCTAGATAGAATGGGCACTGGGAATGGCCGTCCTTGTGCGGGAGTTGGGCGCCACACGAGTCGCACTTATTTTTGTGCTCAAAAGGTGTAGGGGACGACTTACACCGATGAATGCCTGACGATTTAATCGAAGAATCGAAAAAGATGGTAAAAATTATCGACGAGAGAGCTGACAAGCATTGAACTTTACCGTGAGGCGCTAACGCAAGCTAACTGCGGGAAAGAACTCGAAGGCTGGTGTGGGGGACCACCCCTTTATACTGACGTCGCATGACGTCAGTCACCTGACATGGGGGCGATTCCCCCACCAGAGACTGCTAGCTAGAAATTTTTCTGTTGGGTCCTAATGCCGGCCGACATCAGTCCTATATGTAATTACGTACTGCAAGAGCCCTCTCGAAGTAAAATCTGGTTGATCAGACTCATAATTTGGGAAATGGGTTTTTGCTGATGTTCACATTATTTAAAGTGCCTCCTGGTAGGAAATCATGTTTGTAATTTTATATTCTAAAAGGAGGAGCTAGATGACTCACAGAAGGGGTGTGGAGACAGAGTTTAAACTAATACTTGTGTCTGAAATGTGGGTCATATTATTTTTGGGGCTCTGAGAGAAAACAGTTCTCTGATCTAACTTAAGCACTTTCAGAGGGAATACCTTAGACTGCAATGGTCTAAATGTATTGTGATAGGAGTTTTTGTTTTGTACTTTTCCCTTACTCTTTTATATGATTGTGATGCTCTTTGATATTTGTTCTGTATTTTATCTTACTGTTTTTTATCCATTTTTAGTAAACATTTTCCTTAAGATACTGCCTGGGTCTCCTCAGTAATTTTTTTTTGCATGTTATTGCTGAAGGGATATTAAGTCTGGCAACTGTTCAAGGGTTTGGTGTTACTAAGCTTGGTAAAAGGTAAGACTATACCTAAGGTCTCTTACAGAGTTTTAAGGGTTCATTTTGGATAGCTGGTTAGGTGCCCGTAGGCAAAAGATATAGTGCATCCTCCCGAAGAGAATATTATCTGAGCCTGTACATTTGGGTACACTAGCATAAGGTTCACAGTTTGAATATCCCTTGGACTTGAGACGAAAGGTGATTCAGACCCAAAAGCAGACAGGAGGGTTACCCTGTCTGTTACTTGTTCACACTATTGTGCTCTGAGGTTGGCACTGTGGGAGCAGAGGGCCTGACCTGTGGAGTGCATTTGTGACAGCGTTTAATAAGGAAGAAGAAGAAACAGCAGCATTTATATAGCACTTTTCATACACATTGCTTGTAAAGTGTTTTGGGATACAATGCTAGACTGGTAGTGAAGTGACAACATGTAGTAGCAACTGTTTTACACATCAACAGCCACACACAGCCTTGGACAATTGCAGGAACTGGTTTTATAGGAAGGAGAAGGTTGGCCATGACACTGGGGAAAGTCTTCTACTCTTGCGAAAAGTGCCAAAACACCCACCAGACAGCACCAGTGATGGGTAGAAGATCTTCAGTTTAACTTCTCATCCAAAGGATGGCGCATCCCTCACTGGTACTGCACTTGGGTGCAGGCGTTTAGGTATGAGCCCAGTTCCTATGTGGGACTAGAACCCATGGCCTTCAGGCCCAGAGGTGGATGTGCTACCAACTGAGTCACACTGGCACCTACCAGCGTACTGGAGCACCAGTATCTCACTCGAACTGCATCTTTGCCAAAAAAGGTTTTCCTACAGCAAGTGCTTGTCCTTTTGCTACCCTCATTATCAGTCAAATGAGGCATGCAGCAGAGAGCACCAGAGGGCATACAGCTGTACGTAGTGATGATCAGTCTAACACGTGGCAGTCTGTAGTGTATGACCATCCCATGTTATCAGATTTATTGCATCTGGTGATAAAACACGAGTTGATGGTCATACCATAAAAGTTATATGACCTATAACAATATAAGAAGAAAAAAAATTACACATTGCATGTGATATCCAGTGGATAATTAAATAAATCCCAAACGCAATACAATACATAACCATCCAGATCACAGAGGTACCATCCATTGTTGTTTCGGAGGTTCCTTGCATTATACAGTAAATATGAAGTGATACAGCATGAATTTTCAAATTATGCATAACACTACAGGGTGTTGAGCAGTTTCCTTTTTAATCAATATTGGCCCTTTGCTCTATAGGGCACATAATGTTTAGATCACCTGAATTTACCTGTTGCCCAGTGCAAAGAGCTGGAGAAAAATCTCCTAGTTCTGGGTTTGTCTGTCAGCTAATGTTTTGTTTTGTTTTTGTTTTTGTTTTTGTTTTTGGTGTGATAATTAGTGTTTGGATTTTCCCATATTAAAGGGTGGAGTCTGTGCTAGAATCAGATGCAGCTTTTCAAAAAAATCACTTAAGACATGTACTGCCATTTTTTCATATATAAAAAGTTGCAGGTATCTTTTTACCGTCGCTGCTGCTCACAAAAATTGCTGACATTTCACGCCAGAGTGCTTTACTGTACATGCTAGTAGTTTGGGACAGCTGTCCCTCTCTCTGGGTGACTTTAGGATGTTTGTCACACAACTTAACAGGCAGCCCTGATTCTCTTGTGTCCTGGTGCCTGCGGAGTGCTGCCTCTGCGGTGCCTGTTGTGGGGAACCGGCAGTGAATGAAAGTCAGCTACCCTAATACAAAATGATTACTCCAGATGTGCTGGCAGCTCTTCGTTTTAGTCATGTCTCATCTTCAGATTTCTGTCCTTAATAAGTGTCTGCCATATACTGGTGGGTGTGCCTTTTGAAATTGACTCTGTGTAATAAAGCCCAACCTTTATTTTAGTTTCCCTTGCTTTATTGTAACGGTCGGCAGTTAATCATTCCTTACAAATGTTGTTGCTGAAGACAAAAGCAAACATCTAGTGTAGTTATCGGTTATCACACCTTGGGGACATTATAGCGATGGGAAGTTAACAACGAAACGTGCTTGCTGTGTTAGTCCAATCGATGATGTAGAAGAAAAAACAAATATGTTGCAGGTGATACCTTTTCACTGGGCAAACACAATTATTTCCAAGACTAGCTTTTGAGAGTTCTACTCCTTTCATCATGTCAGTTGACCTTTAAAAGGAAGTTGACAGTCTCTAAAAAGACCCGCTTATGTTAGTAAATACTTTCGTCATAACCAGACTGGATTACTTTAGTGCTTTGTATCTAGGGTTATCTGGAGGTTTTGTGTGACACCTGCACCTGGTCCAGAACACCACAGCCTGGCTGATTGATGGGATCTATCGTCTGGAGTATATCACACCAGTGTTGCGCAGTCTACACTGGCAGCCAATTTGAGATGTATCAGCATCACTATAGGCTTGTTGATTGACGAGGACTAGCATGGTTTGGGCCCTGTCTACCTGAATGATCTCCTCTCTCTGTATTACTCCTGCCTGCCCTCTCTGCCCCACCAAGATGGGTTTGCTCACTGTCCCACGCTCTAGACTGTAACTGTCTTGGGACAGAACCTTTGGGGTGGCTTCCCCGTTGATTAGGAATTCATTGAGTATCCATGTCCATGATGTCCCCCTTGGTGGAGGCCTTTAAGTAAGCATTAATCCCCGACAGAGGAGGGCTCTACCGGTGGATTAATGCCCTGGTTGGGGGTTGATGCATAAGGCTGCAGGCCGAGTGCTTCCAACCACCCACTGGGCATTACTCTACCGGTACAGCCCGACTCTGGTGGGGATTAATGCGCTTGTAACATGGCAGGTGCATGGGGACTATTGTGCAATTCGTGGTGCAGTTCAAAGTACATAAAACTTGCCAACACTAATAATTCTCCTTGCTAAATTATGCAGCGTTTCCTTGTTTCTAAGACAGTGACATGATCTGAAAATGTGCACGTTCATGCCTCACGATACACACTCGTGTATATAGTGTCCGGTGATTTTCAAATACTGATGAGTACACCACTAATGTATCAAACACAAAGTATCCTACAACTCTCTAATTCTTAACGACTGTTTTTATGCTTTCGGCTTCCCCATTATAGCCCGCTCGTCCATGGCAGCACTGCAGTCTGGGACATTTCTGTTGCTAAACACTCGCATTACCAAATCTACATACACTCAGATGTGTTGGTCTCCTTCTCACTCTGTTCTGCATGCCCCTGATCGGTGCGCTGTCCTCTGCACCGCGCGGGTCCATGTAGACAGTTCTTTCTACACTTCTAAGCTTCTACATGATCTCCATTTGTTGCTGCATAACTCTGTGATATCTTTTTAACTTACTCCCACAATTCCACATCTCACATGCTCTCTGCCACTCACTTGCAACCTGTGGATCACTCAGTACCATGACCACGATGACTTCACTGCTCTTCTGTTATCGGCTGCACGTCTTTTCAGTGCCTTGCACACATGCTGTCTCCTCCTGGTTTCAGTGTGCTACAGCAGTAGCGGGCATTATTCGATACGCTCTCCGTATCTGGTGGTTGTCACTGATATTGCAACAGCGGGCTCTACTGTTGGATTAATACCCGGCCCGTTTCTGTCACCTGATGCGTTTCAACAAATCCGCTTTCTCCATTTCACTATCTGCTTTAGTGCCATGTTATAAAAAGCATTAAAGTCCCTTTTATTTGAGCTAGCCTACTTTTACTCTATGTAACTATTGTACTGATGTATAGATATTCTATAGATGAGGAAAAGTGGCCTCTTACTTGGAGTTTAGAACCTAAGCGTTTGACATCCAAATACAGTAGAGAATGGATCCCGACAAACTCCAATATTTACTGTTCATGCCATTTTATAAACTGCTATAAAATAACATAACTAAATACAGTTAATGAATTGTTTGAATGTAATCAAATGACTGTTGTAAGAGGGTAAGGATCTTCCTTTCTGGGTTGCTGAAAGCACAAGAAAAACTGGGGCATGCAGTAAGAGTTGCATTACTGTCTGTTCTGTTTGGGCATTATGGCCATGAGCATGGAAAAGCAACGTTACTAATTATTATTATTTTTTTTTTTCCCCATGGATTTGCCACATTTGGAGGCAAGTCTCAGGATTTAACTTTAGTTAATAGAGAATATAAAGTTTTAATTTAAAAAGTAATCTGTGAGCACTGATTGTTTGTTTGTTGTTGTCTATGGCTGCATTTCTGTAGGCAGTACCTTACTCTCCTGCATGTCCCTCAGCTGCTGTAGTCGGATGGCATGACCGCTGTAGAGAAAGGCAGTCCTTTACCACAGGCTAGGTTGGCTAAACCTGCATGCCCCCCCCACCCTTAGATGAGCATTTGGGGGGAGAGCTATGGACAGGAAATTGGGTAGGATTTAGGACTTTGTATAAAGACCATGTTGGGAGTAAGGAGGAGGGACTGGCAGGAGGTTGGATATATGGAAGATATATATATATATATATATATATATATATATATATATGTATGTATGTATGTATGTATGTATGTATGTATGTATATATATATGTATGTGTGTGTGTATGTATATCTCCTGTATTTACTGTTTCTGGTACACTGGGAGTGGGGTACTTGGTGGGTGGGAGGTGAATGTTGGACTAGCCCAGGCCATCTATGGGAGCACAACCAGTGTTTTGGAACACAGTTTGCACATACAGTAACTGGAGAAAACACATATCCAGATATTTGGTATTAAAGAATGTAAACATGAATACCCTGATATTTGATGGTATTCTGTAGTTTTTGTACCTGTATTCACACAGCCTTAGCAAGATAGTCATTTGAATGGATTTTGTATCATAATAACCTCCAACTGGTAACAGATTTCTCCTTTTAAAATCATGTTTTAGCTTCTCCAGTGGCAGCTCTAGGAATTGAGAATGATATACACAGACCTTTGAAACTGGGCACATGGGCGACATTTCAGTCTGGGCTACAGTATGCTGGCAGCTATGTGTTACTGCTGGGGTGCTGTTTGGGCGCAGTAGATTTTTATGTGGGCATGGGCCCTGTCTGGACCTATTCTAGAGCTACCATGGACTTTCTCAAATAATTTCAGCTTTATATTGTGAGGAGACCTCTAGAACTTCCTGTGACATCACTGTCATGGTTCCAGCATAAGATGAGAGCTCCTGCAAGTCCGTGGTGACAAAACCCACTAAAAACCTGAATTTTTCAGTTACATTTATTTACCAGCGGTTTAGTAAAGTGGGGCGGTACCAGAACTGATGGTTTGGACCCATGAACCCCTACTGGATGATGAAGGAATGCAGAACAAGAGCAACGAGGAGACAGAGGAGCCACGTGATCAAAATGGGTCACTGCTCCACACCATAACTGGAAAAAGTGGAGATAAGTCATCGGGGTCACATCTGCAGCACAGTTTCACTGCTTGAGCTCGCATCTCATGACATTGCAGGTAAACGCATACCTCTCAAGTGTCCCTGATTTTGCCTCAAACCTTTCCTTAGTCTCTCCTAAAATTTGTGTTTCCGTGACTGAACAGTGGGGATTGTGAGGACAAAATAATGACAGACATTAAAGTTAAAGACCTATTCTTATTCAGAAAATGCATTTTACACTAAGCCCCTTACTCTACCAGCTTCCTGAATGGCTAGCACAAATTTTGAAGATGTGTCCCTGATTATGGTCCTTTGTCCCTGATTTTTTAAGCTTTGTCCCTGATTCATGAGGCAGGAGGTTGAGCGGCATGGGTAAACATACCAATCAAGTGCACTGCTGTTTCTTGGCCACTGTGTCTTGGATGAATTTGAATGTTGGTTATCCAGAATATCAAACACTAGCTCTGGAAAGTTCTTTGCACCTTGCTGGCAGCGATTTTGCAGTGCATAAACTTCCATTTTCAGTTTGATTTATTAAGTAACTAAACAAAGATAAAATGGCCCTGCTGGTCAGTGCATGTCACCTGATGCATTTCGAGTCACATGACTGTCAGAGGTAGTCTTCTCATTTAAGAAATGCTGTTTTGTGAGCATGACTACCGCAGACAGACCTGGGAGAAGCACAGGACTTCCTAGTTACAGTCTTTGGGTGTAAAGATAAATAATTATTTACTGGCCATATTTCTTTTGATTTTTTTTCCTAACTTTTGGGACGGGTAGCACCTTTGAGTGATTTGCCTGTCTTCACATGTATTGGCTGCTTAACAGTCCTAGCATTTTCAAAGGGTTTGGCATATTAGTTTACCCCCTGTGTCAGAAAAGGAAGTAAGAAGAGGTTTATTCTCCCATTGTTCCATTTAGTTCAAACAACATAGTTTTAAAAAGAGGATCTGCTTTGTATGACTATTAGAGGTTATGGCCTTGCAGTCATTTGCAGGCTTTCTGAAAATTGAAATGCCCTGAAAGATCAGTTTCAAACAGTGGATGTGATAACAGCTACTTCTGTTGAGCAGTGGCTACATGGTGCGACCGGTAACCTATAAGAACTTAAGCCCAGCTTTTAGCATTTTTCAGTATGAAGCTGCATGAGTATGTGATGTCAGTGTGACAGGATTTGCGAATGAGGGTGCAACGCCCGCAGGTGCAAGTGCGACAAAAGACTTGGGCACTTGCGGTGCACCTATTTCATATTTTTTTTTTAAACACTGGCACATTTGCAGCAAGGGCACATTCTTTATGGCAGTTTGGGTTTAGTTGCCAGCAGACAAAAGACCTACACAGATGGCTCCGACAAAGACACATGCTAGACCTTGGAAACCAGGTGTAGTGCATGGCCCACTGATGTAGGGATGGAAAATTCTGATTTTCAGATGAAAGTCTTGTGCATCAAATATCTAACCGAGTGGGGACTTGTGGAGAGAGAGAGAGAGAGAGAGAGAGAGAGAGAGACACACAGAGAGAGAGAGAGAGAACTTCTGAGGTTGTAGCACAAAACCAGGAACTTTCGGGTTCAAATCTCATCACATCCACTGCTTCACAGTTGAACCTTGGGTGTGTCACTTGACCTCTGTATGCTTCATTCCCTTCCACCTGTCAAATGGGGTAGAAGTTGGGTCTCACTAAGAACAAAACATTGCATCACAGTTGGGCAGTTCTGGGTCAAAACATGCAATGAACAGAATATAAGCAAAAGCTGTGTTTCGATATTCAGTGTTGCAGTAATGAAGAAAAAACAAACAAATAATATTTTACCAGTGCTAATACTGGCAAGGCAGTTTTATTATTATGGAGTCCAATCCAGGGGGCTCTGGGAGCCTCACAAAAGCAAAACAGATGAATAAAAAGTACAATAAAACAATATATAATAAAAGCAGTCCCATAGATGGATGCATACATACATAAGTACTGCACGTGGATCAGTTACAGTATTGTTCCTTGTTTGCATTTTCTGTTGCTCTCCTGTGCTGGTCAACTGCCATCAGCCTGCACCCCCATGATTGTCACCCATTTCTACAAGGCTTACCTGTACCTCTAGTAGCCGTAATGGCTTTTTCTCCATGATGGGGCTCTCAGGGAGATGAAACAGTTGTTGGCAGCACCCCTGGCGGATCTCCACAACAACTCCCTAGAGTCTTTGGAAGTGCCTAAAGACAGGAGAATGGCAAACATTGTACCCCTTCACAGAGTAGGAGAATGGATGAGCTGGGGTATTACAGACAGGTCAACTTGTCTTCAGTAGTTGGCAGACTGCTGGAAACTGAATTCAGAGAACATCTGCTGGTGTTTCTGGTAACAGACGAGCTACAGGACGGAAGACCGCATGGGTCTGTGGCAGGTAGATATTACAAACAAACCTGATTCGCTTATTCGACTGGTTAACAAAGGCTGTTGATGAAAGACAGGCATTGACATATTGTGTCTGAACTTTAGTAAGGCCCACACAGGTGACTAGTCAAGAAGCTAGGGGGTCTAGGGGTGAGGGATGGTCTGACATGATCAGTGTGGAAACAGATTTTGGGGAGGACATAGGGGGTAGTGATAAACAGAGAGCACTCGGGAGTGAGGGAGGTAACCAGCGGGGTCCTGCTGGGGGTCAGCCTTCAGGTCCGAACTCTTTAATATCTTCAGCAACATAAGGGAGGATATCAGAGGGAAAATCTGAATCACTGCAGATTACACCAAGCTCTATACAGGGTAGACTGTGAGGAGGTTATCCAGGAACTGAAGGGAGACCCAGAGAGGCTTGGAAAAATGGTCACAGCCACTGAGCTTCAATGCCAAGAAGTGCAAAGTCATGCCCATAGGCAGAAGAAATACTGGTGCTGAATACAGGTTGGAGGGTACTGGTTTTTGTGATTGAGGAGGAAAAGGATCTGGAGGATTGGCAATATTCAGTAATCTCAAATCAGCACACTGTAGCGGAGTGATAGGAAAGGCAAACAGAATGCTGGGATGCACTGAGAGGGGTTTTGGCTGCAGGACACTGAGTTCATCTCACCCCTGTACAGAAACTTGGTACTATGACTGCACGTGGAATACTGTGTGCAACTTTGCCCCAAGAAAAGATGTAAACAGACTGAAGACAGTGCAGAGAATGATGACCAGTATGATACATGGTCAGCAAGGGAAGACGTACAAGCAGAGACTGGAGGGTCTTCAACAAGTACTCAGTGGAGACCAGAAGACAGACAAGAGGGACAGTGATCAAAACATTTAAGTACTTGCTGGTCATAAACAAAGTGGAAACAAGCGAGCAGTTAACAGTGAGTGGCACCATTAATGTGAAGGGGAGTAAGAGAACTGTCAGGGAATCGATTTTTAAAAAGGATGTTAGAAACATACATAGAAACATAGAATTTGACGGCAGATAAGGACCGCTTGGCCCACCCAGTCTGCCCATTTCCCTACCTACTGGATAAGCTGCAGATCCTAGTTAACCAGCAGCCTACTTCTTTCTACCCCCACCCCCCAGAATTGCCTTATGACTATCCCATGCATGCTTGAATTCCACCACTGATTTTGACTCACAACCTCCTCCGGAAGGCCATTCCATGCATCCACAACCCTCTCGTGAAAAAATACCCTTAAATTACCTGAGCCGCCCCCATCTTCAAATTGTGCCCTTTGTTCTTGCACACCTCTTTTTGAAAGATGCTACCTCTGGACTTTGTTGATTCCCTGAGGTACTTGAAAGTTTCTATCATGTCCCCCTCTCCCTCCTTTCCTCAAGGCTATACATATTAAGCTCCTTAAGTGTCTCTTCATATGTCCTCGGTGCAGACCCTGCACCATTTTAGTTGCCTCCTCTGGACAGCTTCCATCCTGTCTATGTCTTTATGGAGATTGGGTCTCCAGAACTGCACACAGTACTCCAGATGGGGTCTCACCAGCTGTCTGTACAGAGGGATAATAACTTCCTGTTTTCTACTGGTGATGCCTCTCCCTATGCATCCCAGTATCCCCCAGCCCTCCTTGCTGCCCTCTCACATTGCTTGCCCACCTTTAGGTCATCTGATATGACTACCCCAGGTCCCTTTCCATTTTGTTGTTGTTAGTATCTCACCCCCATTGTGTACTCTTCCCTGGGTTTTGTTTCCCAGGTGCATTACCTTGCACTTCTTAGCATTGAATCTAAGCTGCCATACATTTGACCATTCCTCTAACCTTGCCAAGTCCTTCTCATCCTTTCCACCCCACCCTGTGCATCAACTCTGTTGCAGATCTTAGTGTCATCTGCAAAGAGACATACTTTTCCTTCAGTCCTTCTGCAATGTCGCTTATAAAGACATTGAAGAGGACTGGTCCTAACTCTGAACCCTGCGGTACCCGCTAGTAACCCCTCCTTTCTTCTGAGTGGACTCCATTTACTATTACTCTCTGTGTCCTATTCTCCAGCCAATTCTTTACCCAGGCTGTCATCTTGGGACCCACTCCCAGGCTGGCTAACTTATATTAATCTTTTGTGTGGGACTGTGTCAAATGCCTTGCTAAAGTCTAGGTAGGCCATGTCCACAGCCCCTCCCTGATCTACTACTTTGGTCACCCAGTCAAAGAAATCTATCAGATTAGGTCTGGCATGACCTTCCCGCTGTGAATCCATGCTGCCTAGGGTCTTGTGCCCTCTGGCCTCTAGATACTCGACAGTTCTTTCCTTTAGAAGTGATTCCATCATTTTCCTATCACTGAGGTTAAACTAACAGGTCTATAGTTTCCTGCTTCTGCCTTGCTCCCACTTTTGTGAAGGGGAATCACATCTGCCCTCCTCCAGTCCTCGGGTACCACCCCATCCTCCCATGATTTGTTAAAGAGGGTAGTCAGTGGTGTCACTAGTTCTACCCTTAGTTCTTTTAGAATTCTGGGATGAATCCCATCAGGCCCCATTGCTTTGTCCACCTTCAGTTTTAAGAGTTCTTTCAGAACCCTTTCTTCTGTAAATGGGCTGGTATCAACTTCTGTATCCAGAGTGGAAGTATCCATTAGGAAGTGCTTTCTCACAGAGCAGGTGGTGAATGTGTGAAATAGACTGCCCAAGGATCTTTTGTATGAAAAAACGGCTAAAGAGCTAATGGAACCAAAACAGGAAAATAATACAAATTTTAATCGGCAGTTAGTTGTAACTTTTTTTATTTCTGAAGTATTTTTCTTTTCCCTTTTTCTCATTGGAGTGTCTTCTGTGCGATAATATCGTGCTGCATGTGTGGAACAGCTCTCAGCCTGCCAGCTGACATATCCATCTCTATCAAACACCCCCAAAAAAAAATACCACCACTACATCATCAGCATTGTGATCTCACTTATCGGAGGGGACTTTAATTGCCAGCTTAACCCTTCACTTTATTCATCAGCAATGCGTCCTTCCCCACAATCCTCTGGGCAAAAACATCTTGGGCGTCGTCTTCATGATGTGGGCCTGGTGGACGTGTGGAGACAACTTCATCCTTCGCATAGAAAATATACCTACTATTCTAATGCTTTTAAACACTATTCTAGATTAGACTACCTCTATCTAGGCAAAGAACACATTGATTTGGTTCGGGCAGCAGATATTCTTAATATCTGTCTGTCCGATCATGCCACTATCACCTTGGAACTCAATATCCAGAGATAAGACAAACACTCAATGGCGATTTAACCCTTCTGTGCTCCGAGATAAACAATTCAAGGATTTGCTAGAGAAATGTATCCCGGAGATTATAGGGGATAATGTCCTCCCAGATTTCTCCTCAAACTCTCTGGGACGTGCTTAAAGTGGTACTCGGGGCTGTATTATATATTATGCTTCATATAAGAAGAAACAGGCTGAATCAGTCCCATCAGCCTTACAGGAGAAACTTAGATTCCTCCAGGAGGCCCATATGCAAGGGGACACTGACCTTCTCCCTCTAATAACTCAAACACAGACTAAGATTCAACAGTTATTAACAGCCAAAACTGAACACGCTCTAGCCTGGCTGAGGCAACAGTATTATGAGGGAGGGGCTCGGGCTTCCAAACTTCCAGCCTATCGTCTCAGAAATCAAATTCAGCAATGCACCATTTCAAAAATCAAGGATCCCACAACCGGACAGATTAGATACTCGACATCACATATACTGAACACTTTCAGGAAGTATTACTAGAATCTTTATTCTTCTCCGACAGACCCTGACCCACGTGAAAATTTCCACCTTTCTTTCTCAACTTCATCATCCTACCCTTTTGGCCTCACAACAGGCCCAGATAATGGCCCCGATTACTGAATTAGAGCTCCAGAATACTATCCAAAATCTTAAAAAAGGGAAATCCCCAGGCCCTGATGGCCTTGGGGGCAGAATTCTACAAAGGCACATGGAATTTATTGCGAACCACCCTTTTAAAAGCCTTACAAACTGCCCACACTACCTTATCTTTTCTGTTATGGAGATGAGCAACAATTTCTGTGATCCTGAAACCCCCAAAACCTTTGCATCTTTGTGATTCATATTGTCCTATTTCGGTACTCAATCAAGACTATAAGATCTACACAAGTATTTTAGCTCATAGACTGGATCACATTCTCCCCTCTTTAATACACCCAGATCAGTCCGGATTTATCAAAGGCAGACAGACAACAGACAATATCAAACAAACTCTATACCTTATAAATCATGCTCAATCCTCACAGTCCCCCCTTCTGATATTGAGTCTTGATGCTCAAAAAGCCTTTGATATGGTCACTTGGGAGTTTCTCCAAGTGACCTTACAAAAATTCAGATTCCCTGCCCTCTTCACAGATGCTATCAGAGGAATTTATACAGACCCGAGGCAGTAGTGAAACTAAATGGGTCACACTCTGATCGCTTCTCTTTACATAGGGGCACTCGGTAGGATTGCCCCTTGTCTCCATACCTGTTTGCACTTTTTATAGAACCTGTAGCCCAGCTATTTCGACAACCCCCCCCCCCACTTCGGCTATAGAGTCTCTGATTCATCATACCATAAAATAGCATGTTACTCCGACAACATCCTTCTCTATACAACTTCCCCCGAAGAATCACTACAAACTTTAACCTTACTTTTGAAAGACATAGAACTTCTGACGGGCTACACCATAAACCCGAGCAAATCAGAAGCCTTACTTATACAACCCCCCCTTCCCCAAGATCTTACTTTAAAATACCCATATAGGTGGGACGAAAAGTAATTAACATACCTTGGACTCAGAATCTCATCAAACCTATTGGACCTATACATTGTGAATTATTCCTCTGCCCTCTCTAAAATAAACTCCGACTTGCTGAGGTGGACTCCTCTTCCTCTTTCGTTTAATGACTAGATTTCAGTCTATTCAGATGAATTTGCTTCCAAAGATCCTCTACCTAATGCAAAATATCTCCTTACTTCTCTTAGCGAGCGACATCCGGAGGTGGGACAGCTCCACTAGCTTATTTTTTTTTTTTTGGTGGGGCGAATCAATGACCTAGACTGCCACTGGGTAAGATCCAATGCACCAAAGATAGAGGAGGATCATCCCTCCCTAATATATTCTGTTATGGGATGGCCTCCGTACTCGCTCATATGACTACTTGGCTTCTGCCTCAAACCCATACCCCACGTTGGATGATAGTGGAGCAGAATATGGCGACCAGTCCCCTACACCACTCATGCATATTTCAACCTAACAATATAATATCATTTCAGGGGGGTTCCAGATTCACCAAGGAGATGCTCCGTTGCTGGACGAAATTTCTAGCGCACCCATCCAACAAGTTCCTGTCCTTCTGGCTGGGTATTCCCTCAGAAGACCCTCAGTGGGTACCGCATGACTGGATGCCACCTTTCAATCCTGGGCACGCAGAGGTCTTCATTACATACACCAGTTTTACGATAAAGTGGTGTTCAAATCGTTTGATCAACTTAAACAGGAGTTCTCTTTGGGTAGATCTGACTTTTTTACAGATATTTACAAATTCGTCACTTTATCAGCTCAAAAATAGGTTTAGATTTACTATCCAGACTGTCCCTCCCCTTGGCCCTCTGCTGCTTCAATTAGTGAAGGGTGGAGATCGGAATAATTTGGTCTCCCGTCTTTATAAGGCTCTATAGGGGACACCAACAAATATTATGGACTTGGTACAGTTTCATTGGGAAGCGAAACTTCAGGTCAAATATCTCAGAAGGACTGGCTGAGGATCTGGCGGAGACGACATAAAACCTCTAGCTCATACAGCAGGAGAGAATATTCCTGGAAGGTGGTATCCAGATACTTTCGTACACCCCAGATTACTGCTAAATACCTAACTGGAGGGGACGACTCCTGCTGGAGGAAATGTGGGTGTGAGGTGGCTACACATACCCACATTTTATGGTCATGCCCGGTACTGATAAAGTACTGGTCCTCAATTGGAAATAAAATTGTACACCTTTTCCCAGCACTGGGTGTCCTCTCTCCGGCCGTGGCGCTCCTCTTACATTACCCCCTTGGCTTCAGGGACGCACACCAAATATACCTTCTTAATATCTTGTTGGGGGCAGCTAAGAAATGTATTACAAGATTATGGCTCTGACCGGAACCCCCTTCCACCATAGCTTGGGAGAACACTGTATACGACATCTATAAACTAGAACATATGACAGCTAGAATCCAAAATAAAGTTCCTGAATTGATGAACCGCTGGAATGCTTGGTTTCTTTTCATTTCTCAATTCAAGATCGACCAACCTCCTTAGCGCCACGAATGGAGAAACACGTATATAAGTGCCCCCTTGGTGGGCTCGGATTTGGCCAGCCCTCAGCTCCTAACCTCCTCTTTTTGGAGATCCTTCTTTATTCAGACGGGCTAAGCCCATAATTGATTGTCATTTTTCTGTTAGGCAGAATATCTCCTGGGCCTCCCCAGGTCCCCAAACAGAAATTTCAAAATTGGTTTGAATGCTTACCTTAATACGACATCTCTTAGAAAGATACAACTATAATCTTTAAACAATTGCAGAAGAAAAATTGCATATTTATGTTGTCTTTTCCATTTTTTTTTTCTTTTGAATACTATACAATATTGTACTAGACCACCGTCTTTTCGTTTTCCTGTGACTGGTTACAGATATTGTCAATTGCCATTTAGTGTACATATTACTGAATTCCTGTTAACATGTACTGTCTCCATATAAGTTAAAATATGGAGGAAAAAAAGCATTGTGATCTCACTGACAGTGACATCATAGGTAACTAATCTGGCAGCTACTGAGCGGCTGTTCCTAAGCAGCAGTGATGTCAGTCAGCAAGATCGCAATGCTAATGATGTAGTGGGGGGATAGAGATAGATATGTCAGCTGCCAGGCAGATGGCTGTCCCACACATCACATCTACTAACATCAGGTAAACAATCTAATTAACCAAAGAGAAAAGAAAAGAAAAAGTACCTCAGAATATAAAAGGTAATGGCAGACAGTTTTTAAAAACAAGTATTAGTCTTAAGCAGTACACTAGCTTTTCAGTAGATTCAAGAGAGGGTGGGACAAACATAAAAGGCTGGTTAAGGGAGCTGGGGAGGTCAGGATGTGGTGGGAGGAGGAGGGTGGTCATGCCCCCCCCCCCCCAAAAGGTACGTACCACTTCACAGGCAGACTGGATACACAGTCAGGCCTTCCTCTGTCTACAGTTTTCTATGTTTCTACACCAGTCGCGCCAGTGGAAAGTCTCTGGGATTAATGCATTTTCTGGCTCTAGGCCTGTGGGGGTTCATGGCTGCACAAACTTAGTTAGTTACACCTGTGATGATAATGGACTTGATTCCGATGCCATGCTTAGAACATCAGGTGCTATGTAACAAGAGAAGTTCATTTTGTTATCTCTGGCCATGAGGAAGCAAGAGAAGAGGAAACTTAATAGTTGTACTCCAAAATCTAAAACATGTCAGTACTACAGACCTGAATTCAGCTTCAGAAGTTGGGCCTAGAAGCCTTGCTTTCGAATGAGGCAATCTACAGTGTTCGGCACTTGGAACTGTACCAAGTCCCACTGCTGCTGTGTTTATTGAAGGAAACACACCCAGTATTCTTCCTGCAGGCAAGTTTATTTGCATACTGTTGTCAGCAAATGTGCTTCTGCTGAAGAACTTCCTGTTACAGGTAAACACCCATTCTGCTGCAGCCCAGGACATCGCTGCAGTACAAGGAGTCTGAATGGGTCACATTTGTCCCAGTATTGTCAAAGACTGAGCAACAAAAAAACCCCACAGTGATAAATACTAAAAAAAAAAAAAAAAAATCTAACTGGTAAAACAGAGAACCTAAGGAATCCAGGACTGTGTCTTACTATTAAACTAATTTGTTTCTGCTTTTAAAATCAAAATAAACTAACACGTTTTTAAATGTACTATCTCTCAGCACTCTGTTTAAGTCCCTCCCCTGCCACTGACCCTGCACAAATGTGATTGTCTCAAAGCACTTGTCCCCCGCTTATTCAGTGTACGGTCCTCCCTCACATTGCTCTCTAGTATGTTCCTACTAGGGCAATCCTGCACAGAAAATGACCCCACCCATGACTAGAATTAAGGACAAAGCCTCCTCTTGGCTGCATTAACATAGAGTATGAAAGCCTATGTTGAGGCTCCCCCCCTCCCCCGACTTTATATGAAATAACAGTGCCTCCCTTGGCTGCTTTACCTCCTGCTACATTAGTTTCTTAAACCCAGAGCACTCACCATGTACCCTGGCCAGTACTAACTGCAATATGCTGTAACTTTATATGATAGCTTACAATTGTAAACAGTCAGACCAGTTGCTGTTATTTCTTGTATTTTTTGTCTCTGTACTTGTGCACCCATACTCTATAACTACCTTTCTGTGTTGTCCTCCTGTCAAGACGTGGAACCTTTGAAAAAGAGCATTTTGCTCAAAGGTTGTGTCCGAATGATGAAATAAATAAAATGTGTCTTTCAACTTTATTAGACAAACAAAACTAACCAGTTCATGGGAAGGTAAATACTTTTCTTCTTCTTCTATTTATTCCCCTCCTACCCTAACTGGGAACCACTTTCATCTGACCCCTGGCTTTTCCCTGTCAGGAGTATCTTCACTGTCATTGCTCCACAATGTTCACATTCTGCACTGAGCAGTCCCTCACCACTCCAGTTTGCCCTCTGGGTCAGGGTCACCCACCATCTGGCTCCAGGAAGAAATGCACTGTGAGCAGCAGTGCTGGGGAAGGGTAACATTTATGAGATATGAATCTTTCTTGAAAGGTATTCATCCCCAACTGAATTAGTAGCAAAAAATGTTTAAATGCTAATCACTTAAATGTGTAAGCTGTTGCATTTCAAAGGGGGGTAAACAAATATCCAGTTTAATAAGCAACCAATATTTAACAGGCTGTTTTGTTTCCTAATGGCCATCAGATAATCCGCTTGGAGTTATGTCTCCAACATTCTAAACAGAAAGAAGGGATTACTTTATTTTACTTATCATAGTGATTTGTAGATGTGGAAGAATACATTGAAATATCCAAAACATGAGTTCCATGAAACTCCATTTTCAAGCTACAGAAAGCAAAATGGCTACAGGCTCCGCCCACAGCCATAAAAACTAAATTCAGTTTATGGCTAAATGAAGTTCCTAAAGCAGAGAAGCAGTGTTTTTTTTTTTTTTTGTTTTGTTTTGTTTGTTTTTTTTATCCCATGTTTAACACAAAGTATTCTCATACATAAATTTTGTTTTAGCTATTATGATTGCAACAAACCATTTTGATTCTGTTATTCCTTACCCCTCAATCAGTGATTTAGAAAATAAAAGTTGTAAGCCAGAACTCTTTAGTGCCTCTTTGGCATCCCCTTCCTGCCCCGGACTGTAGATCCATATTAGTTACCCAGCCCCCTTGTATACCATATATTACGTGGTTTTATGCATTTAGTTTTATATTTAATTCAAAAAGAGTACAACAATCCTACTATAACACCAGTAAGGGTGGATATCAGATGGTAGAAGTAACCAAAGTCAATGGTCAGGATCCAGAATGCCACCCCCTCTCTATAAACTTGTAAGCTGTAGCTTACTTGGTGCATGTGCTCCTACTCCCACGCTGTCAGTAATGCTGACCTCCTTGCTACCTCATGCTAAGTCTTTAGCTGGAATACTGTGGCAAACCACTCTGCTGACATTCCCACGGTGGTCAGATCAGATCAGCCCACGGTCAGCCAGTATGAAGGTGAGCAATATGTACTAATTTCCTGTTTGATCATAGGGCTGGGAGACTAGACTGAGATGACCAGGGTGAACTGTAATTCATAGTCTATAAATAGAATACTTGCTGTCAAGGGAGGCTGGCAAAGGAAGTACATTTATTAAACTGTGCAGGCTACTTAGACATACTCAAACAGCAAGTGAGGTGCTTCGATGCAATGAAAATAGCATGGGAACTCGACAGGACATTCCAAGAATCCCATGACACTGAAGTGTGCAATTATTAAAATAACTTAATTACCGGGGGTACCACTCCTTGCTGTGATGTACTGTGTGCTTTGACATTGAGTGTGAAGAAATAGAGCACACTAGAATGCATGTATGGAGTGGGATGAACAGTAGCTTGCTGTACTATAGCCTGGGAGCACAGCTTAAAGAGCTAGTGGAGCCAAAACAGGCAGACAGGAAAATACACATTTGAAGAAGTATTCAGTTGTAACTTTATTTCTGAAGAATTTTTCTTTTGCTCATTAGTTTTTTTTTTTTTTATGTGATAATATTGAGCTGGGTGTGTGGAACAGCTCTTAGCTTAGCAGCTGACATATCTACCTCTGTCACTCCCCCACTACATCATCAACATTGACGTCACTAACAGTGACATCACAGGTGAATGGCCTGGCAGTCACTGAATGGCTATTCCTAAGCAGCGCTGATGTCAGTCGGTGAGGTCACAATGCTAATGTAGTGGGGGGCAGTAGAGCTAGATATGTCAGCTGCCAGGCAGAGTGCTGTTCCACACATCACACCTTCTAACACCAAGTAAACAATCTTCTAATTAAACAAAGGGAAAAGGAAAAAACTCTTAAGATATAAAAGGTAATGGTTGGCTGCTTTTAAAATCTAACATTAGTTTTAGGCAGTACACAAGCTCTTTAATCCGCAACAGAAGTTGACTGTATTATGGATGTGGCTGGGTATACTTCACTGACAGACAGCTTGGGAGGACTATCGGTACAGGAGCATGTGATTAGTGCAGTGCAAGTCATTTTCTTAATATCTATGGCAGAACAATATCAATATTTTATTTTTCCTTAATGTCTTTATCTCCCTATCTGGACTGGCATTCCCTTCATACCTGCCATCCCAGCCCTGTCACCCGACTTTACGTCAGGATTTATGGTCGTGCTCTGCTGTGTGGCCTGGTTGCTCGTTTAGTGAAGGGTGTGCAGGTGACTGGATTTATCTAGCCGGCTGGAGATTGCTTTTCCTCCCAGTTTTGTGCCATAGGAGGAGTGGGTGTGCTGTGCTGCCCAAGATGGCCCTGCACATGCTCCTGTGTGCAGGATGTCAGTGGCCACCACTCCTCCATGCCCCTGCTTGACGGTCTCTGGCTGCCTTTGCACAGCCATCGCTAGTGGCTAGGTTTGCACAGAGCGCCATGTCTCTCCCCCCCCCCCTCGGAGAGGAAGGCATCTCTGTCCTATCCTACCCCTTCCCAGCCAAGCCAAAGTGCAAGTTAATTAAATGTGAATATTTCCTAAATACAACAGTCACCAAACAACTGACGTCATGTGAAACCAGAACACTTCATAAATCCAGCACTGTTTCCGGTCAGAACACCTCATTTTTTTATCGTAGTTCATTGCACTGCTGCTATAAATTTAGCTTTTAATGATCATTTATTTTGTACACAATACAGATGGCACTTCTTGAGTTCTTCAGGTGTGAGAACTGCGAAGTGAAGCTGAACAGTTCTGACACACAAAGGACTTGAGAAGGCGCTTTTTCAACATTATAAAACTGTTGCAGCCAAGAATTCTAAGTGGCTGTAAACGTTTAATCAGCCTTATCCTGTCAGCCTTACTTTAGCCTCCAAATGGTAAAAGAACAGCAAACGCCTAAAGTTTTTTTTTTTCAATTGTATTTTTTTTTTTTTCTTGGTTGCAGTAAGGAATTTCTGAGGTTAAATTAACAGTCAGTGAATCACCCCCACGGGCATGTTCACACTCAGTGCCACATTATACCCTTAGGGGATGATTAACACACTGTTAATCTAACCTCTGGTCATACCTTTTTGTTTAATAACAGATGCAAGAACTGTACATATAAACATATTATAAATCATGTTTAAACTTCTGTTTTAAAAAAAATGCAACTTGGACTTGAAATCAGATTTGTTTATTTTGTTTAAAGGGGACCTCCAGTTTATCCAAACTCCCTACTCCCCAAAGTGCCCCCCCCCCGTTAGGCTTTTAGCAAATGGAGCAACAGTGCTTGCACTTACTGGATGGCAGAGATTACAAAAATAATATAAAAGTAACATGGCAGGTGCAGTGCAGTGCCATCTCATGTTAAAGCGTGGTGCTGCACCATGCTTGTATTCAGAAACATACAAGTGAGTGGTGCAGCGCTGCATTCTTAACACGAGATGGTGTTGCGCTGTACCCACCATGCTACCTGATAGCAGAGATTATGAAAATAATATAAAGTAAGTGCAAGCACTTTTGTTCCATTTGTGAAAAGCCTAATTGGGGTGGTGATGCTTTTTTTTTGGGGGGGGGGAGTTTGGATAAACTGGAAAAAAAAAAAAAAAAATGGAGAAACCCTTGTGTGGGAAATGGACTATGCCAGCTGAAAGGAGAACTACTTTCATGAGACACCACCTTCTTATAGTTGGTTGTAAGAGTGTCTGGAATGTTTAGAAATAAACAGTCCTGACAGGTCTTAAAATGATGTCATAATATATAATAGCACGCATGAGCGAACTGGATGTTGCCTTTGTCAAAGATCAGTGCTGTGTCTATTGCCACACAAAATAAGGTAATTATCTGATAAATGTGTCTTTCTAACATTGTCTAAAACTGCTACAGTTCAGTAGATAGCAACAAATGGGTCCAGATAACAGGATTTAATCTGGCTCCCTTACTGCACTCCTGCTTTAAAGAGATTCACCAAGTTGTGTTATTGCACCCGATATATGGGTGCCTTACCTCCAGGTGAATCTTTGTAGTTGCACATGTCTGTAAATATTTTAACACTTTTCTTGCAAAAACGTTCGTAATTTAGGTAAACTGGATCCCGGAGGACTTAGGTCTGTACCAAGTTCACCCCCGCTCAGCAGCGTTATGGCGTGATGCTAGGGAAGTGCCGGGGCTCACTCCATTATAGTGAAAGAGGCGGCAGCTTTCAGTGTGTTTTTATATATTATAATGGTCAGTTTGTGGTGACACATGGGCACTGGTCGACTAACGAGGGCCTTGTTAGTGCTGCATGAAGTGTACAAACAGCAGGATCAACCAGATTTGTAAAATTATCAAGGCACGATCAAGCAGATAAATATTGAAAAAGTTTAATAATTTACCTGCAATGACTCTGAAAGGCAAATGATAGTGCGGTCCTCGGTAATGGAAAAAAATTGATCCGCCATGTTTGCAGAACTGTTCATTCCACCCACACAGAGAATCGGAGCCAATTAGGCGAATGTAATTGATGGGAGAGTTAAAAGAAAACACCATAATAACCGGGTAACCTGGTTATTATGGCGTTTGAAACACAGGTTGAGACCGTGTATTGAAGGGGGTCAGCAGTAATTACAAGTTCTTTTTACACAGTAAACACATGCACAAACTGATCTGACAGAGTTTGAAAGGGATAAACTGACTGTGTTCACAAACCGCTTACTAACATACTAAAATGCCAGCAGAATAGGCCTAACGGTCTTTCGTGTCTGCTTGTTTGGTCAGCCTCCACCCTGGGTGCTGACCTTGCTGCCCCCCTCGCCTCCTCTGGCTTCTCCCTTCCCAGTTCTGGATATTCTTGCTGCATTGGATTTTGCTTCTAGAACCCTTCCCCTGCACCTGTCCCACCCCCTCTTGAACCCATCCACTGTCTCTGCCTCCACCAGCCCCCTAGCAGCGTATTCCATGGCTCCACTACCCTCTCAGTGAAGTAGCACCTCCTCCTTTCTCCCCTGAATCTTCCCCCCTCTAGCTTTCACCCATGCCCTTTAGTGGCCCCCTCCTCCTTCCTTCGAAGCACCCCGACTGTTCCTCCCCTATTTACCCTCTTCATGTACCTGAAGACCTCTATCATGTCCCCCGGTCCCTTCTCTCTTCCAACATGTACATATTTAGCTCTTGAGCCTCTCCTCATAGGTCCTGTCCCCAAGCCCCAAATCATTTTGGTTGCCCTCCTCTGGACCCTCTCCAGGGAGTAATGTCCCTCTTTAAGTGTGGCCTCCAAAACTGCATGCAGTACTCAAGGTTGAGCCTCACCAAGCAGTTATACAGAGGGAGTATCACTTCCCTCCTTCTGGAGGTGATCCCCTAGCGATGCATCCCAGCATCCTGTTGGCCTTGGCTGCTGCCCTCCTACAAGTCTCGAGTTGTTCATCTTGACATCCACCACCACCCCAGGTCCCTCTCTGCCATCAGGACTTGTAGCATCCCCAGGGTGTACACTTCGCCTGGGTTTCTAGCCCCAGGTGGAGTACCTTGCATTCCTGCATTGAACCTCAGCTTCCACTTTCTAGACCATCTTTCCAGAGCCTCCAGGTCCCCTGTAGGGCCACCTCCCCTCCTCCCCATCCACCACCGCCCCCAGTTTTGAGTTATCCGCAAAGAGACTCATCTCACTCCTGATTCCTGTCCTTATGTCAGAGACGTAGGCGTTGAAGAGGAGGGGCCCAAGGACTGATCCCTGTGGGACCCCACTAATGACCCTCCTTGGGGATGAGACTTGTAGTGGGATCTGTGAAGAGGGTTGCTCAGTTTCAGGGAAAATTGAGGTTTGCTGAGCCAAAGCAGACGTTCTTGCTGAAACAGCACTCCTCCAAAGTTTAGAGTACTGACGATGTGTTTTTTACTGCTTTACACAAATAGATAGCTTGCAGGCCTTACCTGCTTTTACCCAATTCAGCTACACCAAAAGTAAAAGTCCAATTGACTGTAAACCAACAGCGATAACTTTATTAAGGTCCAAAAAAGTATGAAAATCGCATAAAGTCATAGCATCTGTAATTCATTAATTAATGGGCTTCACTTTTCCCCACTGGGAAACAGTGTCGTAATTTGCCATTATAAAGGAGTGTTTATAACGGCAAACACGCGCATGGTTTTCCCCATACTGCGCATGCTCACACTCCTCGCTCGGTGTGTCCTTCCTGAACAGGAAACCGTTCCCCTACGCAAACCCACCTTGGAGATAGACTGCCATGGACACTCGACAGTAAGTAATTTTTAAAATTACTTCAGATGTTCCACACAGCTACTGGATGGACCCCCATGACAATATTTTAAATAAAGTGAAAGCAGACCTCGCGCTCCGAGGTAATCTGACTGCACCGGCACAGCAGTCTTTTTTTATTTTTTTTATTTTATATAATTGCTGAGGCGAAAAAGAGAAGCCCAACAATTATATAAAATAAAATATGGGTCCCAGTGTGTAAACTCGAATTTACACACACCCTCGGGGTTTGATGCTTTGCATAAACCCCCTCGAGCTTCGCTCTCGGCATTTATGTAACATCAAACCCGTCGGGTGTGTGTAAATTCTTGTTACACACCGAGACCCAAATAGTTATGCGCAGAAACTGCGTCCAAGTGGATCCAACTCCTCTCTGTTCAGGTGAGGCACATGGACTGATGCACGTATCAAGGGCTGATATTTCGGCAGGTAACCATCTGCCTTTCTAGGAACTGGTGCTAGAGGTTGAAAATCTGCCTTTTATACCCAGAGGGTTATGATGTGGGTCTTAGGCGTATTTCCCTTACTGAGCCAACAACATGAAATAATATAAATATTAAATGTAAATTAATAAAGGTATTACTGCTGGTTTACAGTCCAAACAGATTACTGCCACTTGAACTGACCTATCAGTAGTATCTGATCTTATTGGGTTGTAT
Organism: Neoceratodus forsteri; assembly: GCA_016271365.2. Lineage (NCBI taxonomy): Eukaryota > Metazoa > Chordata > Ceratodontiformes > Ceratodontidae > Neoceratodus > Neoceratodus forsteri. Next base: position 1,265,926,843 of record CM028131.1, on the reverse strand, counting down.
CGTGGATAATACAAAATTTAAAAATAATAAAAAAAAAAAATAAAAATACATCTTTTACGTATTATAAAGATTGTCCCTGGCCACCAGCAAAAAGAAACAAAAATTATAGTTGAAATCAGTAGAACTCTGGCAACCTTGCTAAACAAATTGGATTTGCTTGAAAAGAATATCTTTGACTGGCCTCTTGGTGCAGTTGTAGGATTTGCACTTGTGACACCAGTGACCCAAGTTCAAGGGCAACTTGAGCATCAGGGGCTGATGGGGGAGGGTTCGGAGGATTGAGCGTTGCAGTGGATGATTTCCTTCAGGAGGGTAGGGTGTGTCCTGCTGTGTTACTGCCACTTGTGGGACCATAGGTGGTAGTGTAGTCAGGCACCCATGGGAGGGAGGATGTCACCTGATGTCTGCAGGACAGCACGCATCGGGTGTGCATTCATACTTTGCCATCCTCGTTGGCAACATCCTGGTGTTAAACTTGGTGGAAAAAACCCTGTGACACAGCAGCTGAATGATAGTTTGTGGGCCACTTGGGTCACACAGCCTCTTATAATGCTCCCAACAATACTAAAAATTTTATGAGGAGCTTCCCTCCACACACACACACACTCTGCTCCCCCCACCCCGTCCCCCTGCTCAGGGGAATAGCCAGTGCTACATAGATGATCTCCACTGGTATGGTCTGACATGTCTGGGTTGTTGTTGTGGGATTGTCTTGTGTTCACATGGAGTAATCTACCCACTCACCAAACTACCTTCCAGCAAGACTGTTTGTTTTTATTCAGACATATGAAAAGGTGACAGAATAGTGGATTTATCCATTTCATGATCTTTGTGACTTCATCAGGGTACCATAGATTTTAGAGTTCACCTTTTATTTAAAAGTCCTTTTTTCATTACCTTTGTGCCAACCCCTTAATGTTAAAATCGTTGGTAGTCATTTGGTTCTGTCTGCCTTTACTGTTTCCCCCGTTGTGATTTAACATTTTCTTGTCAGTGCTTTTGTACTCTCTGGGCTTCCTCAAGCTTCAGGTTGGATACGCTAGTGCTCTGTGGCTCACCAGGCTTTGTGTTTCTCTGTTGCCATTTGGACCAGTTAGGGGCATGTTCCAGCATCAGAAGAAGAAATAGAAAGTTAAAAAACAGAAAATAAAAAAAGGCTGTCTTTGTTCCCTAGAATTCTTCTGCTTCTGATAATAATTCTTCCTAGTTGAGGTCATAATTCTTATCATATGACACTACAGCTGTTTCTGCAGCAAAAGACTGTGATATCACAAGCAGGGTGATTATAATCCCAGCTAGTGAATAAGCATCAGAGACAGATGACTGAGGGGCAGATATCTTGCTGGCACATAAACACCTGGGGTGCACAAAGTATATTAACTTCCACTTGCCAATGGGCACAAAGTGCCACGGTTCCTTGTCCCAGGAGCATAGGTGGATAGCTTGTCCCGTCTCAGAGCTGATTTTTACTTTAAGCAACTGCAGTAGCTGACCAAGCAGTTTGATTTATCATCAAGGGTTGCTTGGTCTGCTGCTTCTTTCTGCATAGAGAGAGCAGGGTCACATGTATCTAAAGGCACTCCAGACAGAAGCAAAATGCATTCCTACCTGGCATCCTGTTAACCTGATTGTTTTTGCAGGGGGAGGCACTTAGGCCAGTCTACCCACCCCTGGCTCGTCTCTCCTTTCATAGATACGGTGCCACACCCTTCAGTCTCTCATACCACAGGAAGAGGTGGTACTAAATAACTCTGTCAAAAAATATATATGTGTATGTATGTTTTTGGTGGTTCCCTTATATACAGGACACTATTTTTGTCTGCACCTCCTCCCTAGATATGGAAGAACGAACTATATAAAACAAAACAAAAACCTTTTCTTGTGTTTCCATCCTAAGTACAGATCAAAACTTATTTTCTTATCCCACTCAGGAGGGCTTTACTTTCTGCATCGTCCATTCACAGTATAGCGCAGGTATTATTTTTTTGTCCGGCACCACTCTTTGGGAGTATGGACATCGTAAACTGCAGGTAAGGGGGGGGGGGTGGCACTATATGTGAAGGAAGGACTGAAGTGTGTAAGGGAGGAGGGTAGTACGGAAGTCACTTTGGGTGCAAATCCAGGATTCCAAGAATAGGATTCTTAGAATGGGAGTGGTGTACAGGCCACCATCTCAGACGGAGGAGTTGGACAGGGAACTAGCAGGACAGATCAGGAGGACCTGCGAGAAGGGTAGTGTGGTGATTGTGGGGGACCTCAGCATGCCAGGAGTGGACTGGAGCACCCAAACAACCAGGAACAGAAGGGAGCAGGTACTGCTGGATGCCTTCCAGGACAGCTTCCTGCTGCAAATGGTCAGTGAACCAACCAGGTTAGGGAATACCCTTGACCTTGTGCTGGCAAATGGGGACTTTGTGAGAGAACTTACAGTGGAGGAACGCTGTCAGGGAGTGACCACCACTCAGTATGGCTCACATTGGATATGGGCAAGGAAGGAGTGGAATCTGGCACAAGAGTGCTGGACTTCAGGAGGGCTGACTTTGGGAGGATGGGGGAAGTGGTAAAAGGGTACCTGGCCAGAATTCAATCTAGTATGGACACTAACCAGAGGTGGGAGCTCATAAAGCTGGGGATAGTGGAGCAACCAAAACCTGCTGCAAAGCCCAGAGCAAGAAGGTTAGGCTAAGAAACCAGCTGGTTGAGCAAGGAGGTCATGGAAAAGGTAAGGAGGAAAATAGCTGCCTTTAGGAAGTACAAGAAAACAGGGAGGGGAGGACAGGGAGGAGTACTTGACAGAATCGAAGGAGGTGACAATGGCAGTAAGGGAGCCAAAGCATCTATGGAACTCAGGCAGGCACAAGGCATTAAGAAGGAGGAGAGAAGGACTTCTTTAAGTATATCAGGGAAAAGGAGCTCTAAGGACCACATAGTAAGGATTAGAAAGGAGGGGTTGGGTGGAAGCAGGGTGCGATAAGGCAGAAGCACTAATAGTACTTCTGCTCAGTATTTACTAAAGAAAGAGGGGGTGACACCCAAGGTGGGAGAAATGGCAGAAGTGGGGGGGGGAGTGGTGACAGATGGGGAAATCATGGAGGGCAGAGTTCGAGAGGGTTTGAAGGCACTGAGGGTGGACAAGGCGCCAGGCCCAGATGGCATCCACCCCAGAGTACTGAAGGAGCTGGCAGAGGTCCTTGCAGGACCTTTGGCAGACCTATTTAATGCCTCACTACATTTGGGGTGTGTACCTCAGGACTGGAGGATGGCTCATGTGGTACCCCTCCACAAGAGTGGCCCCAAGGATGAACCGGGAAACTATAGACCAGTGAGCCTCACATCCATCGTGGGTAAGCTAATGGAGACTATCCTGAAGGAGAGGCTGGTGGCCCTCCTATAGACCAAAGGACTACAGGACAGCAGACAGCATGGCTTCATACGTGGCAGATCCTGCCAAACCAATCTGGTGGAGTTCTATGACTGGGTAACTAGGCAACTGGACAGGGGCCATGCAGTGGATGTCCTGTATCTGGACTTCAGTAAGGCATTCAACTCTGTGCCACATGGAAGGCTGGGAAGGAAGTTAGTAGGCACAGGGGCGGGTGCAAAGCTGGTGAGCTGGGTAGGGAACTGGCTTCAGGGAAGGCAACAGAGGGTGGTGGTGGGTGGGGAGCTCTCACACCCAAGGGCAGTGACAAGCGGTGTTCCACAGGGCTCGGTGTTGGGACCAGTGTTGTTTGGGATATTCATTGCAGACATATCATGGGACATCAAGAGCAAGATCAGTCTGTTTGCTGATGATACCAAGGTAGGCACGGTGGTGGATGACCTAGGGGGATGGCAGGGGTTGCAGGATGATCTGGCAAAGCTTGAAACCTGGTCAGACACCTGGCAACTGGGGTTTAATGCCAAAAAGTACAAGGTGCTGCATTTTGGGATGAAGAACCCAAGGAGGAGTTACCAGCGGGGGGGGGGGTGCAGCTAGCCCAGACAGAGGAGGAGGAGAAGGATCTGGGTGTGCTCATTACGGGGTCAATGAACAACTCTGTTGGCCTTTGCAGCTGCCTTCCTACATTGTGCAGAGTGCTGGGTTGTATTGCAAGGGGTATATCCTCGAGGAGGGAGGAGGTGATTCTGCCACTGTATAGGTCATTAGTTAGACCACACCTGGAGTACTGCATGCAGTACTGGTGCCCGTATCTGAAGAGGGACATTAAGTTACTGGAGGGGGTGCAGCGCAGGGCGACAAAGATGATCAAGGGACTGGGGGACTTATCATACGAGAGGAGGTTGAAGGAGTTGATCATGTACTCACTGGAGAGAGGAGGGACAGGGGTGACATGATTGAAACCTTTAAATACATGAAAGGAATAAACAAGACGGTACAGGCGTGTTCAAAGTAAGGAGGCGGAGGGCCACCAGGGGCCATGATATGAGACTGGAGGGAGGTTCAAGAGGAGATGAGGACACACTTTTTACAGAGGGTGGTGGTTGGGTGGAATGCGTTACCTGCAGAAGTGGTATGCAGTAGAACAGTGGACTGCTTCAAAAGAGGATGGGACAGGACAAGGGGGAGGGTTAATGAAGGGGAAGGGTGGAAGGGAGGGGCAGCTGCAGAATAAGGGGTGCTAGCTGCACATTCGAGCAGACTCGATAGACCTCTATGCCTTTATCTGCTGGCAAATTTCGTATGTTCGTAGGTAGTGTGAGACCACAGTCACCAGAGCTTATGCATTGCAGGTGGGACATTGTCGTTCATGCTCTGCCCTCAGTGACCTACGTATTCAGCTCCATGTGGCATGGGCTGAGAAACTACTTCAAGATGCAGCACAGAACAACACTTCAACATATTCGACCTTTAGGTGCCAACCACAAAGCTACTCCCCCAGAGGACCAGCAGACCAGGGGGAAGCCAGTTGGTGGGAAATTGGAAAACTCAACCAAATAGCATGCCCAGGGTGACCAACACCAGTCCACCTGCCAGATAGGTTCTCTTCACTGTCATCCGTTCTCCACTCGGGGCAAACAAGCCAGGGGAGGGGGCTCTCATGCAACTCATAGAGGGTCCAACCAAAACAAAAATCACTGAATACAACAAAAAGCACGTACTAATAATAGGAGACTGTGTGGTTTGTGGAGTAGAGTCTCACATCCACAAAAGCAGCCCGTCAGAGATTGTGGTCAGATGCTTCCCAGGAACATCAGCATGGAGGGACACAAACTGCATCAAGGGAATTGTGTGAAACATCAAGCGAGACACACACATTTTGATTCATATTAGTACAAATGTCCTAGCTAGTCGTTCTGTGGAAGCAACTAAGCAAAATCTTTCAAAACTAGGAGAAAAACTAGCTCCCATTTCGTCCAGCATCTCCTTCTCAGATATTCTGCCTGTATGGGGAAAGCGAGCCAACAGGCAGAAAATCAGAGAGAAGGACATTGGTGAGCTTATTACCTGGCTTAAAAATTGGTGTCAGGAAAAAGGACATGGTTACATCAGGAACTGGCAGAACTTCTGGGACAAGGAGTTCTTTAGATTCGACGGCCTGCACCTTACAAAGGAGGCGACATGAGCTCTCTGTCAAAAGTTCAAAATCTTTGTCAGCTATTTAAACTAATGGGTGGGGAAGGTGCACCTGTAGCCATTTGCTTCATATGGGCTAGCAGATACCCCTGCCCCATCAAAGGTTATTCAGTCAGAGCCAGGACACTGCATCACAAGCAGCACATGTGACACAAATTGCAAAATCCCAGAAAAATGTTCTAGATGCATTAGGAACATACAGTACGCTATGGACATGGTGAGGGGAAAAAGAAAACTACTCCGTGGAAGACAGAAGCATTATCGGAAAGGGGTAATCTCGGTGATCTGGAGCAAAGGAGTTCTGTCATGGAAACTACAGAAAGGAGGGCTTCAGAGAGAAATTACGCTTGTCAAAAGGAGAGTAGCACATGGAAGGGAATGGTAACTAATGCCTGAAGCCTGGCTAATAAAATCCCTGACCTCACGGCCACTATAGCAGAGGATGGACTAGACTTAGTGGCTGTGATGGAAATTTGTTTCACAGGAAACCATGGATGGGGCATGGCCATTCCTGGATTCAACATGTATAGGAGGGACAGAAGGGGGGGAAAAAGGGAAGGGGGTAGCATTGTACATCCGGGAGGAAATCAAAATCACAGAAATCCAGGAGACCCTAGGTGACACTGAGGCACAGTGGGTAACAGCTGAGATGGGGAATGGGGTAGTCATTAGGTTAGGAGTTATCTACCGGCCCCCGTCGCAGAGGGAAGATGGGGACAAAAACACTGGAGATGATACATAAAATGATGGACAAGGGCGAGGCTATTATAGTAGGGGACTTTAACTTACCAGACATTAACTGGGGTTCTCAGACTGCATCGACAACAAGAGGCAGGGGATTTGTAATGGCCCTACAGGTGGCAGGGCTGAAACAACTTGTTGATTCAGCAACCAGAGGTGGAGCTGTCTTGGACTTGATTCTGACCAACAGTGACAGGGTAGAAAGGGTCAAGGTAGAGTGCCATCTTGGCAACAGTGACCATCGTATGGTCGATTTTTCCAAATCAACACAACTATGGATATCAGCCATTCCAAGATCAGAGTTTTGAACTTCAGAAAGGCAGACTTTTCCAAAATGAGAACCAGTGTAGCAGACAAACTCTGGCACGGGGGGTGGAAGAAATGTGGGAGAACCTCAAGGGAGCTATCAAGGAGGTAACCGAGCAGTGCGCTAGGAGGATCAGCAACAGCAAGGCAAATAAGAGAAGGAAACCCCTCTGGTTCTCCAAGGAGGTGATTACTGTAGTAAGGGAGAAAAGAATGGCCTACAAGGCATATAGGGCATCAAACAAGGATGAAGACAGGGAAACTTACATTGTTGCACACATCGAAGCGGAAAAAGTAATAAGAAAAAACAAGAAAAACTAAAGCTCATACTGAGCTAAGGATGGCACAGGGTGTTAGAGGAGACAAAACTTTTTTTAGGTACATAAGAGAAAGGAGAAAGATGAAAGGCTAGCAGTTTCGGGAGGGAGACTACTAGAGAAAGACAGTGAGAAGGCAGAAGTCCTAAATAAATATTTCTGTTCTGTGCTCACTAGGGAGAACACAGGGGATGGTCCAAACCTGCAAAGCAGATGCACCCAGGGACCAGGGGTAGACTCGAGCTGCTTCACAGAGGGACAGTCTTGGAAGCCCTAAATAAATTAAAGGTGGACAAGGCAATGGGGCCAGATGAGATTCACCTAAGAGCTCTCAAGGAACTGGGGAGTGTGATAGCAGCACCCCTAGCAGAGCTCTTCACCAAATAACTGGAAAGCGGGACAGTGCCTGAAGACTGGAAGAGGGGAACAGTGGTTCCACTTCATAAATCAGGGAGCAGGGAGGAGGCTGGAAATTACCATCCAGTGAGCCTCACATCGGTGGTTGGAAAACTGATGGAGACACTGCTCAGGCAAAGAATAGTGGCACATCTGGAATTCAGTGGGCAACAGGACCCAAAATAGCATGGTTTCACCACTGGAAGGTCATGCCAGACAAACCTGGTTGACTTTTTTGACTGGGTAACGAAGGCAGTGGACCAAGGGGGAGTGGTGAATGTGGTCTATCTGGACTTTAGTAAGGCCTTCGACTCTGTTCCACACAGAAGGCTGGTAAAGAAGCTGGACCACATTGGCGTAAGTAAGGAAGTGGTGGGTTGGGTGAGCAACTGGCTGAAGGGAAGAACACAATGGATGCAGGTAAATGGAGTGGTATTAACGAAGAGGGACGTGACTAGTGGAGTGCCTCAGGGGTCAGTGCTGGGGCCCCTACTCTTCTGTGTGTTCATAGCCAACATCGGTAATGGATTGGAAGGGAAGGTGTCTGTTTGCAGATGATGACAAGATCTGCAACAGAGTGGACACCCCAGAAGGACTCCAAAGCATGGAATCAGACCTGAGGAAACTCAAGGATTGGTGAGACGCCTGGCAGTCGAAGTTCAATGCCAAAAAGTACAAGGTCATGCACTTAGGCAAGGGAAACCCCAAGGGCAAGGCAAATTTATTTTTCCAGGCGCCCAGTCCTGGAGGCTCTGGGTGCCATAGACAAACAATACAACTATCAATAAAACAGTAAAATTATCAGCAGTGAAAAAACAGACCATGCAATTACTGTAGATAAATAGGGTCCAACTAGAAACAATAACTAGTGTGGGCTATTCCAAACTAAAATTTAATATACAGTGTCCAGGAAGACCAGATTAAACAGGTGGGTCTTGAGGCAGACCTTGAATACCTTCACCGAAGGGGCCTCCTGCACTGATGGTTCCTTAAGTGCGTAACCCTGTAAGCAGTGCCTTGTGGATGAAATATATCATTTCAGTCAAGTGATAACATGCCAGAGTTATTGTGCATATCATAGTCACAGGCATGAAAGGAGCATGTAGATTAAATGAGGCATGGAATTCCAGAATGCATCAACATTCTGTAGAATACACTATCTTCATCGTCAAGAGATGGGACTGCAGATGCTGCAGCAACAGAGAGTTATTTTATGCTGAACTGAAATGTGGCATATGATAAAGTAATGCAAATGAAAAGATATGCTGCTTAGGAGTATAGGAAGATACGGTCAAACGCAAACCAGTATGATTTATCTAGTTCGTCCATAGCTGTTCTGTGTGATAATACCCATAGTATCCATGTATTTGTTGAGATTACTCTTAAATGAGTTTAATGTTTAGCAAGAAACCACATGCTGCAGTTCTTTGTGTTAGAGATTGCTCATCTTTTCTGTATTAGAAAGATCCCCCACTGAAAATCATGGCTTCTGGCTCAGCACATTGGGTCTCTCCATTCCAAATGCAGGTACTTGCACAACTTTTTATCCTTGATTACTTAAAATATTGTGATCATATCCCCTCTCATTATCCCTTTTTCTGGAGTATACATGCTTAAAACCCTTAGTCATTCCCTGTATTTTACTCCCTAACAATTTGTGTACTCCTCCTCCTCTTATCTATATACATCCTTTCTCAAGTATGGCGCCCAAAACTGGGCACAGTACTCAGTGTGTGGTCTTACTGTGTACAGTAGCATCAAACCCTCCTTTTCTCTACTCACAAAATGTCTCTTGCTACAACCTATAATTTGATGTCTCTCTTTGGCTACATCGTCCATGAAGCAAAAGTCACCCTGCTGCTGAGGTGCCAATGCTTGGACAATCGCAGAAAGAAAAAAGCTGGCATTACCTACTGTTTAATAAATCATGCTCACACTTTTATTAAAGATGCTCTGTGGGCACTCTGAAAGGCTTGGACATTTTTTTTTTTGTTTTTAACAGACATGCTAGCATTAGCCCCACTAAACTCTGGCCTGTTTTGAGTAGTTCATCATCAGGAAGGCATGCAAGGGATTTTACACTCAGTAATTGTAATAAAAGTATGAACAGAATTTATAAAACAGTGGATGGCGCTCGTTTTTTTCTTTCCACAACATTTTGGCTACAGTCTCCTTTGGTCTCATACTGAGCAGCCAACTTAAGATTATTATTGATAATGATTCCTAAATCTTTTCTTGGGAGACGGTCCTTAGAGGAAGGACCCCCCCCCCCATGGATTTCTTCTTCCTAGATGCAAGTACCACACATTTTTCTATGTTACATTTCATCTTTAATTTCGATGAACAGTCAAATGGCATATCTAAATATGTTTGTAATGCAAGATGTCTGTCCCTTGTATTAGCAGTGTTGGCTAATTTTGTATTACCTGCAGACTTTGAACTCCATCCTGAGGTACCATGATGCATATCCTGGCTGTTGATAATAACTTCATGTGCTCTGTTGGTTAACCAACTATAAATGCAACCCAGTAAATTGATAGTGATCTCCATGGATTCTAATCTGGAGATTGATTCCCTGTTTGTGACTGTATCAGAAGCATCTGAGAACTCCAGATATACTGTATCAGCAGATATGTTTTGATCTAGAACTTTGCTTATTGATGTGAAAAAATCCATCCCATCAGGTTGGCATGACCTGAATTTAGTAGATCCATATGATGTATAGGCACTAATATTGTGCAGTCCCATAAAATTCAAAGTTTCGTCCCTAATTAGGATAGCTTCTATTACTTTACTGATTATCAGGGTAAGGTTAACTGGTCTGCAATTTCCAACACACAACACACATTTGCTCCCCTTTCTTATGGATAAGGATCGCTGTAGCCTCCCTCCAATCATTTGATACATGCCCTTCTTGGATTGAATGTGCAGTGATGTTTGTAATAGAATCTGCCAGTTCTTGGGCACATTTCCTAAGTACCGTAGGATGGACTCTGGGGCCTTATTTAGGGCCACTAATTTTCCATTTTCAAAAATGGTCAGTTCTGTTTTTATTCATCCCCCCACATTGAGTGCAACTCAGTGTGTTTTGCACTAAAAATTTGATTTAAAATCAGGGAATCGGGGTTATACACAAATTTGGCACCAAGTGTGGCTGTAAGTGTGTTACAGAAAGGTTTTGTGGTTGTAAATGTGGTGCAAAATGTTTTGAGAAACTGGACTGATACAGTTCTTGAATGATTCATACCTGGTCCTGCTGGAAACTGTCTTCACATACCTAAAGAAACTCGTCCAGGTTTTGTCTCTGTGGTGCCTCGTCCGCGTTGGCATGCGCGAGCCCGCCACCACCACTCCATTAAATAAATTAAATATAACATATGACATTTGCAGCAATGCTGGACAGGCTGCTCAGTTTCGTTTTGGTGATGAAGCACCTCTCCTCTGTGGACCCTTTAAATTATGATTGGCTTCTGTGTGGCAGGGAAGTGTTGGCTCCGCAAACTGCATACCGTAGTGAGAACCTACACTACATGACAGAGGTGTTTATAAGTGGAGTGGACTGTATAATGTATAACATTAGCAGCAATGTCGGGATTTCGGACAGTCTGGTTCACAATGATGTCTGCATTATAAATGTTGGTATTATGGAGTCTGGAAGATATTGGTCAGGCATTTTAATGTAGGGCAATCGTACCTAACCTTGGGTTGGGAGGTAGTTTGTAATTTGCAAATATCTTCTTAGGACGTTATTACTGTTCATGTGGTATGCTAACCAACAAGCTGGAATTGAAATTGATATGTTTGCTTGTAGAGAAGGACCAATCTTGGGACAGCAGAATTTCAGAACTTTACCTCTAGGCTGTGGAATAACATTCCTTCTGCGATCCGTGCTAGTACAACACCTGAAGGTTTCAGAAAAACCTTTCATAGGCATCTTTTAAAGGACCTGTAAAGAAGTTATTCAGAATACAGCTTGCAAAAACCACAACAATGTATGTAGGTTTTTGGCTTGCCTACAAAACGCTATGCTCAGGTTACTTCCAAATGTTGTCATTTGTGAGTCGCTAGATTATAAAGGTCCTGGCATAATATAAACAAATACCCCCGATCGGCTACTCCTGTAGCTTCTTAAGATGGCGGGTACGTCTGTACGTGATGATGTAATCTTAGTGACAGCGCTCCTGAAGGTTAATACATGTGATATGGGGACCTTATAAATTACATATAGAAATATTAAGACAGCACTTCTGCATAAAATCCTTTACTGCGCAGGTGTGAAAAGGTTGTCACACCTGCACTGTAAAGGATTTTATGCAGAAGTGTTTTTTTAATAATATTTATATATGTAATTTATAAGGTCCCCAAATTGCATATGTTAACCCCCAGGAGCGCTGTCGCTCAGATTACATCATCACGTACAGACGTACCCGCCATCTTAGTAAGCTACAGGAGCCGCAGATTTCAATACAGATCGAGGTATTTGTTTATATTGTGCCAGGACTTTTACAATCTAGCGACTCACAAATGATAGCATTTAGAAGTAAACGGAGCACAGTGTTTTGTAGGTAAGCCAACAACCTACACTGCTGTGGTTTTCTGTGCCCTGATTATGACCCCTGTTTATGTTTCCTTTAAGTGCCTCTACATGTAAGTGCTCCCCCAAGAGGTAAATGGACATCTGTGATCCTTACCCCAATTTACATGTGGTTATCTTTTAACACGTTGCATTTTTGCTGTATACTTAATGGATGACACTTTTTGTATTGCTGTATTTTCTTACAGCTGTACATAGTATGTCACTTGTATGTTGGGATATGTTTTTAAACATCCCTATATATAGGATAGTGTATGGGAGCCCATGCACAACCATGCTATTCCAATACCAAGTGGTTTCCATGACGACAAGGACCTCAAGAGTGAAGTTCTAGAGGTCACTCTTGTCATGGAAACCATAAGGTATTTGAATAGCGGGTTGTGTATTTGGGGCTCCCATACACTTTTCTATATAGTGTATGGACCCCAGAAAACAAGCTACCTTGCTCCCGTGGCTCTCTGTCAGTCCCTGCCACAGGAGACCCTGCCTTCTCCTCTGGCCGCCCGCCCAGTCAGCACATGCATGCGGCTTGTCAACTGCCCTTTGTCCGATGAGCAGTGCCGTTTGGAGGCAGTTGCACTGTGATGTTCCTACTAACGCAGAACGAAAAGTCATTCTGCATTAGTATACGTCACTAGTGCAGCAGAATGACTTTTTTGAGTGTATGAATTTCCATACACAACCGTGTTCATCCATACGCTATTGCTTTATTCATCACTGTTACCTAAACCTCAATAGTTGTAACTCGTACTCCTGTACATGTTGTATCCCTCTGTACATTGTGTTTTATGTATGACATTCTTTTTTTTTTTTGGTCTGGTTCCCCCTATCCTCTGACCCTCTCCGCCCGCTGCCCCTGTGCCCAGGTTTTCCCACCAGGGCAGGGCCTCCAGGGGCTTCCTTCCCAGCAGGACACTTATGGCAGCCCGGCCCCCGAGTGAGGCCATGGGGCTAGGCCCCCCTGATGGATATCTGAGGCAGTGGATGGCAGGGTAGAGCGGTCGTTAAGCTGGGGGGGCTGGGTTTTTTCCGTGCTTGCTCCCTGGGGGTGGGGACATGCAGAGACATCCAGCGTCCACCTCACCCCCCCCCCCAATGCGACTGCACCAGTCGCAGTGGCACCTCAGCCTCCGCTAGGGGTCTGCAAAGCACCAGACACTTTTCCCCTCCCTCCCCTGGAGAAGAAGAGCAGGCCCCAGGACACTTGATCCTTCTCCCCTGGCTGTCCCTCCGACTCCCGGGTCTGTTCACGAACCCAGGTCGTCGGCGTTGCAAGTGGAATAACAACCGCTGCGCCGGTGGTCCGGCCTGTTGTATGACATTCCTTTTGTTGTACTCTTCCCCAGGTTGTACCTGACAACAGGTAGTTTCTGTCTAGTGTACCTACCCGGTTAACAAAAGTTAAATATGTATCACGATGGAATAAATAACACTAGCAAATGACATCTTTTAGAATTTGACTTGATCTGCTGTAGGCTTAAAAACAGCAGCCTGTTTCCATGCTTTATGTGGTTGTGGCTAGCGAGTCTCTGGTATTTTGCAAGTCACACTGGATAGGAACTTGTTGCTGTAGTGGAACTGTATGATACCCATAACGGTTGGAAGTGTGGTTTGTAAACAGACTTTCACTATGATTGATTGTATTACGTTCAAGACATTTAGTAGGCTCAGAGATAGCAAATTGCAGTGACTGTAAAAGCCTCTTTTCAGGCAACTTGTGATCTTTGTGAATAACTGCCAGCATGCACTACACAAGGAATAGCCTACTCCCACCCATGATGCCTTGCACTGGATTTGGGGCTTTAGACAGCATGCATATTAGGGAGCAATACTAAAACTGAACAATGTGTATTATATTATAATTCGGAGTGCAGAGATTTCCTGCTTCCAGCACCCATCCACTCATGCCAGACAGAAATATCTGGAACCAGCATGAAGATCTCATGGTATGGAGAAAAACAGTATATAACTTGCAACTACGGAAGTGAAACAACCCTAGGCTTCCTCAGCAGATGTCTTTTTCTTTATTCCTTTTTGTTTGGGCTACCAAAGATTATCGATACTCGAACACCTGCCCTCAGCGTTGTGACAGTTAAAGGTGACCTGTAAGGAAATACTGCAGCCCGCTCCCATTCCCACATACCTTAAAATGCTGCTGCGGGAGTCTGGGGCTGCAGTGAGATTAATTTTTAATCCAGTGTGTTTTTTGTAATAAAATGCCGAAACTTTCGGCCGAACATGGAAGCGCCGCGGGTTCCCGTACGAGCCGGCGCAGAGAGTCATGGGGATTACATCTATTTAGTGACGTCGCAACCACCACTGCTCTTATAATAGTAGCCATGGCAGTACTTTATTATGCTTAAATATGTTTATATGGTTTATGTAATGTCACTTACAGCAACACTTGGACAGCTTGTTGCAAGGACATTACATGTATGAAGACTTTGCATATAAGCTTGGTATTAAGTATAATAAAGTACTGCCACGGCTACTATAATAAGAGCAGTGGTAGCGACGCTACTAAATAGGTGGTAATCCCTATGACTCTCTGCGCCCGCCATACGGGAAACTCATGCGCTCCGTTTGGCTAAAAGTTTCGCATTTTATTACAAAAACACACTGATTAGTAATTAGCCACTGCAGCCCCAGACTCCTGTAGCAGCATTTTAAGGTATGTGGAATGAGCGGCTGCAGTATTTCTTTACAGGTCACCTTTAACATTTTGGGAAGATCGAGCTGGAAGGTTAGGCTACTAAAATTAGGTAGGGTATGTATTAAAGAGGAAGAGCAGACAAAGCATATCACACTTGGGAGGCATGTCTCATCCATTGATTTGTAGTGAAAGTTGTTATGCTGAAGGAGCAAGTGCATCGTACGCACCATTGACTTGGTCCCCTGATAGCCGGAAGGGATCAGGCAAGCTTTTTGTTCTAAACTGTATAGCACCCTGCTGGGCAGTTGTTGAGGAAACAAGCTGACACTCCCTGTGGTCCTCCAGTCCAAGAGATGCGGTGGAGAAAAGGTAGGAGCCGAGGTCACTGAGGGAAATAGGAAGACAGAGTGAGAGAATATTTGTTATAAACCTCTCACTGACATTGGTATTTTGTTTTAAATACTGGTTGTGTCTCTTGTGCTGTTTTCATGCACTATATTCTAAAGCAGCGTACGGTATCTACCCACAGTAACTGATCTGAGATGCCTCATCTCATTTTCCGTTGAGACTGACTTCTGCTTGGGACGGCGTAATGCTTTTCAGTATTATTGGTACTTTGGTTTATTAACTATAAAATTAATTAAGGCTTCCAGTGTGATCTGACAGACCTTTTCTAAACCATCAGGGTCACTGTTGAGCCCCTGAGAGGCAAGTCCCAATCCCTGGACCTTGGAAAAATTAACTGCCACACGCCCAGGGCTATAAACAAAGGAGCTTTCCTCTCAGTATAAAGAATGCTCTCCAGCCTTGGGAAACATAAATCATCTAATCGTTTGGGGAGCCTAGCTCAGTCCGAAAGCACTTACAATTGCTGCTACCCAGGTCTTAAGCTATTGAGGGGGGTGGTATCAGCCCTGGCATTCATCAAGGTATGTCTCCCCCCACCACCACCACGACCACACATGCGGTGTTGCCTAGAGTCCGCTATCTGCATGACTTATTATTCTCCCAGTTCCCCCTCCCAGCTGCAGCCCCAGCCCCCTCTCATGTAACTTTTTTAAAGTACTTTTCTTCACCCCTTCCTCACCTAAGGTTCATGGGGGGGTTGGGGGTTGAGTACCAGGCCTGGTGCAGACTGAGATTTCATTACCTCTGTAGGTCAGGATTAGGCTGGGCAGGGGTGGAGCTGTTGCAAGCATGTGCTAATTAGACGTTTTACAGCAGCTTACCTCTGCACAGCCCAGTATGTAACCATGGAGCCATTAAGGACTGAGTGAGCAGCAGGTCATGTAGTTTGTGTGAGAGCATTCAGGCGCTGGGTGCATGTGGCAATGCAACACTGTGCTGCATTTACATGCACAGGTCTGGATGTCAGCACGTGCAGTCTCATGCACAGGCCGTGATATTAGCTTGTGCAGTCCAGAATGGCAACATGCACAGGCCGGGATGTTGGCTTGTGCAGTCTGGAATGGCAACATGCACAGGTCTGGATGTCAGCACGTGCAGTCTCATGCACAGGCCGTGATATTAGCTCGTGCAGTCCGGAATGGCAACATGCACAGGCCGGGATGTTGGCTCGTGCAGTCCGGAATGGCAGTTTGTAGTATGCTATGTTTGCAGGGGTAGGCAGCACCATACCTCAGCAAGGCACACAGCCCTTTGTGAATCACTGTTTTCATGTAGTGACTTAGCAGTGCTGGCATTCTGTGGCACTCAACTGTGTGGGAGAATGGGGTCCCTTGTTTTCTTCCTTGAAATCTTCTGGGGCCCGTGCTTTTATGTTTATGGCCCCAACCCTCTGGAATTCTCTGCCCAGTCAGCTTCAGGAATGTACGACCATGGGGAGCTTTAAGCAGGAACCTAAGACCTATCTGTGGAGACAAGCATTTTATGAATTGATATGAGTGATATTATGATTTTAATGTTTATTTTAACTCTACTTTTTGAGATTTTATTGTTAAGTTTGTACAGCACCTTGGTGCCTGAAAGGCGCTTAATAAATAGTTTTATTTATTATTTTATTTAAGTACGTGCTACTGTAGGTGGAGCCCCCAGATTGTGGCAGTGTTTTATTTTTAAATTGAACTTCTAGTCACCAGGATTCTGCCCCTTGAGCAAAGCACCTTGTTTACAAGGGCAGTCCTGGAGCACCAGTATAGTAATAATTCAACTGCAGCTGTGTAAAACAAAGCTGTCCTTCCATCAAGGTCCATTGTTAACATTGTAAAACCACAAGACCAAGACCCAAGTGGTTTCTGATGTCACCAGAACCCAGAGCTGGAATAAAGAGCCAATGCACAGAGAACTATATTCCTAATGTGTATGGTGGAGCTCTGATTGAATATGGAAATCCATACACTTTCCAAAGTCATTCTGCTTCAGTAGTGACTTCTTCACTAACACAGAACGACTTTTGGTTCTGCATTAGTGAGGACGTCCTAATGCAAGTGACTCCATCAGCAGTTCTCGGTGAGCAGCGACTGGTGGAGAGTCGCGTATGTGTGCTGGCCAGCTGGCAGGTTTAAGTGTGGTTGGTGGAGCGGAGACCAGAAGAAAAGAAAGTGTTGCAGCTGCAGTGATCATGATCCGCCATACACTATATAGAATAGTGTATGGCATACCACACACAAGGCTAATCTTCCCCCTCGTGGATACTGTGACGACCGAGGGACCTCGTGAGCTTCACTTTCTAGGCTATCGGTCATCATGGTATCCACTTGGGTGGAAGAATAGCCTTGTTGTGTATAGTTTTCCATACACAATCCTATATATTATAAATGTCAAACATTTGCAGTCTGCTGCTGTTCATTACTTACATCACAGCTGAACAACAGTAAGATCTGAGTTTGTTGCTTGCAGTATCGGAATGCATCCTTGTTGTCACAGTGGTGCCCTGAATTGCCGTTCGATTACAGTCCACTGCTTATCTCATCAGTCAGGTGTCACCCTTCCCCCACACTGTTACCCCTGAATTACAGTAGCAAACTAAAAAAAAAAAAAATTAGTACGGTACCTTTAGATTCGTTTTTGCTACAAACCACACTCTTTGATTCTTTATCTGTATTAATATGTACTATAACAAATAAAATACTCCCAAACTGTACAAAATATGGGTGCCATCTCCGGGTTCTGTAGACAGATGTAAACCAGATGTCATTTGGCCCTGTGGTTTATAATTTTTTTTTTTTCAGAACCCCTCAGTGACATTTTACCCTTATGTTGAATAGTTAGGTTTACTTTTGTCTGTGTTGTGCATGCTTGTCAGCATTGCTTACACATGTGAAGACTGTCCCAGTTGCCTGTTAAGTCTTTTAAACCTTCTTCAAGCAACCATGAAAGTGTCCTTTGCTGTTCACTGCAGTTGTTTTAAGTAGTATTGAACAAAGTAGGGGATCTGATATCTTGTGTTGGACCAATAAGACATTTTCGGTACACAAGCCATCAGGCCTAACAGTGTCCTCCTTCGATCACCTGGATTGCAGACCATAGTAGTTTGTGGCA
The DNA here is from genome assembly GCA_016271365.2 of Neoceratodus forsteri. Lineage (NCBI taxonomy): Eukaryota > Metazoa > Chordata > Ceratodontiformes > Ceratodontidae > Neoceratodus > Neoceratodus forsteri. The sequence continues at coordinate 1,265,908,757 of CM028131.1, read as the reverse complement.
TGAACATATGAGGTACAGGAGAGGCTTTGTGGTTTACACATTTGTAAAGTGCACCGAACCAGTGCAGTGTCTTCTGGCAGTGAGATTTAGCCAGTTTAGTCTCATGCAACATGTGATGATGATCGACCTGAGGTGGGCATTAGGTTATCTGTGGTGTCTTTTCTTAATTTTCACAGTGTTGCTAAGGTGTGACTTCTGGACACCCATGAACATTGTGCCTCTGTAGTCAATGATTGGGAATACTAGCTGTTGTACAACTGGTTTCCTCACTTCTGCTGAAAGACGGGCCTTAGATCAGTATAGTTCCCAATGTTAGAGTTGATCTTTTAAGTCCGTTCCTTGGTTTACTTGTCTTTTTTTTTTTTTTTTCTCAATAAGTCTATTCAATTTTCAGTTTATTACAACAAAAAGCGATCCGGACAAAACATAATCCATTTAACATATGGTATACAATACAATAAAAGGAAAACTCCAGCACACAAATACAACTAATTCAGTAGTTATGTGCAAATTGATTACATTCTCATTACTAAAATCGCGCTTGACCGCATGAAAGATACGTCCATAGTACAGTCAGTTCACAGAACATCCTCGCCTGGACCTGAGGGTCCCCAGGCCCTCTATGTTGATGATGTCATTACATGAGGAAGATATATCTTAATGTCTCAGTGGTAAATTTTCTAAGCTAGGTTAGCAATCTGCTCTAGCACCAGCATGTCTGTTATCTGTTCCATAAAGGAAAAGTAGGGCAGCTATTTAGTTTTCAGCTTCTAAGTTATATGCCTGTCTGGCTGCGAGCCATTCCATTTACAGGATGTTCTTGCAGTTTTCAACCACCCTCCACTGTTGGGGGCTACAACCATCTCTGTGATATAGCTTTAGTTTTGTTTGCCTGGGGCCTCAGCTAGGTGATAATTGGAGGAGGGGCTGAGTGAGTCAAATTTCAGATTGCGGGTTTGTTTTGGATTGCTATATATAGACTCATTCGCAACAGCCAATCAGGGCTCTCCTCAAGTGAGCCAGTCAGCCATTGCCTGATATATAAGGCCGGATTCATCAAGCGGACCTCCATGCTGCAGACCGCAGCGCAAAGGACAACACAGGGGCTCCACCAGGGGAGGCAGCTGGCGACTATATACTCTGTGCACAAACTGTGAGTTGGCAAAAGGGGTAAGCAGGTGTCTACAGCCACAAGGTATCGGGTAGGAAAAAAGGTATAGCACCCTATACAGGATTAAGCTACACTAGAGGTTCAAAACTTACAAAATCCTATGGGTCACTGAAACTCACTACATACGGTAGGGTAATAAAGGGAATCTAAGGGGGGAAAATAACAGAGAAAGCAGGTAGGATAGGATGATGGGAGTGGTGCAGTACAGTGGCTGTGGGGTGGCAGTCTTCAGGGAGACTGTCTCGAGGTTTCAATGCTACCCTATCTGTGTGCACCTCTCTGGGCTGAGGGAGGAGGTTGCCAGATTCTGGGCCAAGTTGGTTTGGGTTCAGAGGACCTTCTCCCCCATCCAGGGACCACGTAGTCCACCATGGCTACTTCAGAGGTTGCCCAGAAGGAGAAGCAGCTGGACAGCAGTGGGCGCTGGGAGGGTTAGGGTGGTGGAGCGTAGGCACATCCCACACCTGGTTCCATGCAAAACTCCTGTACCACACTGATAGAGCAGGAACATCCCACAGAGGCACCTGAAGTAGTGACCAGGTTGGATGTGGTGGTCCTCCATAGTGGAGACCCCAAGATGGGTGACAGAGGACCCCAGAGGAGGAGGAAGCAAATTATGGTGGGGGACTTCATAATGAGGGGGGATAGAGTTGGGGACAGATAAGGATGAGGAGAGGGAGGTTTGGTGCCTTCCCGGTGTCACGGCTTGCGGGGATGGAAAGAAGATCCAAAGGATCACTGGGTCAGCAGGAAGGGAGGGAGAGCTAGACATCATTATCCATCTGGAGACTAATGATCTGGCTAAGGATGAGCTAGCAATAGTTCAGGAGGAGTTCTGGGAATTGGGGAGGGGTCTTGGGTTGGGGTGACATGATCTGTGACCTTCTTGGAAGTGCTGCCTGTCTATGATTGGGGGGGAGGGGGACAGGATTCTCTGGGCCGGGAACTTCAACACATGGTAGAAGGAATGGTGCAGAAAGGAGGGTTTCGCCTTCATTGGGGATTGCAGCTCCATTGGAGGGATAAGGGCTATACAGGGACGATGGCGTGCATCCATCCAGGAGGGGAACCGTGATCCTCTAAACAATTTAAATGCTACATTGTCCAGCATTTAAACTAGCTAAGGGGGTAGCAGAAAGACAAAGGGAGACATAAACTGCCCCCAACAGGCAAACGAGATCAGCAAGGGAAATCCTGAGGGAGTGGAACCCAAAAAGAACCATATAACAAAGGAATCCGGGGAATAGAAGGCAAGAGTGATAATGACATAGTGGAGTAAACGGAGGGGGGCAAATGGGAAAGGGGGGGCAGTGCATTCTGGAGAGTCATGTGTGCAGATGCTTGAAGTCTAGGCAACAAGATTGCAGACCTAGAGGCCACCATGGCAGAAGCAGACCTGGATATGGTTGCAGTTACTGAGCCCTGGTACAATGAAAACCACGATTGGGATGTTTCCATACAAGGGTATACTCTATTCAGAAAAGACAGTGTAGGTAAAAAAGGGTGATGAGTGGCTTTTTATGTTGAGGACAAAATAAAAACTACAGAAATACAGGGAGAGCAGGGAGGAGGTGAGGTACTGTGGGTTGCCCGGGAAATACGTAGAGAAGCAACTGTCGCATAGAATTGATCTACATACCTCGAGCATGGGGGGAGGTGGATATGGACATGATGGAAGCCATCCAAAGGATGGCACGCAAGGGGAAGGTTTTGCTGGTGGGGGGGCTTCAATCTACCACACATGGATTGTAGCCTTCCAGCTGCAGCAACAGTCAAAAGTAGGGACATCCTGGACTCGCTGCAATGGGTGTTTCTCAGGCAACTAGTTAAGCCCACTCGTGGGTGGGGGCGCAATACTGGACCTGGTACTGACAAATAGGGATAGTGTTGCTGATGTCACGGTGGATTACAACCTGGGGTCCAGTGACCACCATACAGTATGATTCAATATAAGGACTGGGCCAGAACCAAGCTGCAATAAGACAAGGGTCTTGGACTTCAGGAGGGCCAATTTCAGGAAAACAGGAGAATGCCTCAGGAACACCCTAGCAGGGATAGACGATCTAGGAGGAATTGAGGAACTATGGGCAGAAATAAAAGGGGCAGTGAAAAAGCCTGGATTTCAGTAAGGCCTTTGACACTATTCCACATAGAAGACTGGTGAACAAGCTGGCCTTTCTGGGAGTGGGTCAAAAAGTTATAAACTTGGTAAGAAATTGGTTAAGCAACCGGAGTCGGAAGGTAGTGATAAATGGTGTCAACTCTGGAGAAGGCAAGGTGACCAGCGGGGTGCCTTAGGGCTCAGTACTAGGCCCTGTCTTCTTCAGTGTCTTTATGTAACATTGCGGAAGGGCTAGAAGGGAAAGTGCTTATTTGCATATGACACAAAATAGACACATGGGGGGGGATGAGGGATGATTTGAAAAAGTTGGAAGAATGGTCAAGGGTATGGCAGCTGGGTTTCTGTGCAAAAAAGTTCAAAATGATGCCATTGGGGCACAGAAACCCGGGGACTATGTACCAATTGGGAGGGGAAGTACTGGCAACCACCAAACAGGAAAGGGACCCGGGGTAATCATTTCAGATGACCTGAAAGTAGCCAAGCAGTGTGATAAAGCAGTGGGGAAGGCTAGCAGGATGCTTGGGTGCATAGGGAAGGGGTATTACTAGCATGAGGAAGGATGTAATATTACCCCTGTACAGATCACTGGTAAGACCCCACGTCGAGTACTGTGTCCAGTTCTGGAGGCCCCACCTCTAGAAGGACATTGATAAGGTGGAGGGCCTGCATAAAAGCCCTACGCGGAGAGACCCAAGGAACTGAATATGTACTCTCTCTGGGAGGAGAAAAGGGGGATGTGATAGAAACCTTCAAATGACTAACGGGTATTAATACGGTACAAGAAGGTAGCATTTTCCTTAGAAAAAGAAGCTCGAGGACAAGGGGTCATGCTATGAAGTTGTAGGTGAAGGTTCAGAGGAAATGCTTCTTCATGGAGAGGGGCGGTGGTCGCCTGGAACAGCCTTCCAGGAGAGGTTTTAGGTGCCGAAACGGTAACATAGAAGCACAAGTTGATGGCAGATAATGGCTTCCAGGCCCACCTAGTCTGCGTTGTTTCCCTACCTATAGTGACTCTGCAGGCCAGAATCCACCTAAGGTCTCCCCCCTCCCCCCTTAACTTCTAAGATCCCTTTGTGGCTAACCCATGTGTTCTTGAATCCTGTAACTGTTTCTGCCCCACCACCTCTGCTGGTAGGCTGTTCTACTTGTCCACCACCCTCTCTGTGAAAAAGTACTTCCTCACATTTCCTCTGAACCCCCCTCCCCCAACTTCATATTGTGACCCTTCATCCATGAGCATCTTTTTCTTTGGAAAATGATACCCTCCTGTACCTTGTTCTTCCCTGTGAGGCATTTGAATGTTTCAAACATATCCCCCCTTTCCCTTCTTTCTTCCAGGGAGTACATATTTAGCTCCTTCAGCCCTTCCCCATAGGGATTTTGATGCAGGCCCCCCCACCGTTTTGGTTGCCCTCCTCTGAACAGTCCCCACCCTGTTTATGTTCTTTCGAAGATGGGGTCTCTAGAAATGGGCACAGTGCTCGAGGTGTGACCTCACTAATGATCTGTATAGCGGTATTATTACCTCCTTTCTTCTGCTGGTGATTCCCCTGCCTGTGCATCCCAGTATCCTGCTAACCTTCCCTGCTGCCTTGTCACACTGCTTAGTTACCTTCAGATCATTAGAGATGATCACCCCCAGGTCCCTTTCTGGTTTTGAGCCTGCTGTTGCCTCCTGACCCAGGTGGTATGTTGCCTCCCGGGTTTCTGTGCCCCATTTTCAGTATTTTGCACTTTTTTAGCATTGAAACTCAGCTGCCAATCCCTTGACCATTCCTCCAGCTTTGTTGGGTCTCTCCTCATTCTATCCACCCCCACCCAGTGTGTCCACTCTGTTACACAGCTGTGTGTCAACTGCAAACAGACATATTTTCCCTTCTAGACCCTCTGCAATGTCACTGATAGACATTGAAGAGGACTGGGCATAACACTGATCCCAGTGGCACCCACTGGTCACTATGCCTGCTCCAGAGTGTATGCCATTTACCACCACCCTCTAACTGTCCAGCCAACTCTCCACCCATTTCACTACTTTACAACCTACTACTAGGCTCTCCAGCTTATTAGCCTTCTGTGTGGATCGGTGTCGAAGGTCTTACTAAAATCCAGATATGCCATGTCCACTGCTCCCCCCTCACTGATCTACTTCCCTGGTTACTCGGTTGAAGAACTCTGAGGTTTGTCTGGCATGACCCCCCATGAAACCATGCTGCCTCGGGTCTTGCAGACCATTGGCAGTCAGGTGTTCCACTGTCCTTTCCTTCTATAGTGTTTTCATTACCTTGATGGGATTCAAGCATGTATGGAACCAGATATAGGAGGACCTTGGTAGTAAGGCAAGGGGAAGAGACATCTGGAGATCGAGTAGGGTATGTGGTGGCACAGTAGGCAGGGAAAACTGGGCAGACTACGTGGGTCAAGTGGTCCTGATCTGCCGATGACTTCTATATTTCTAAGTTTAGTAGCAGCCGATATCATAATTGAAAAAAAAAAGTACTTTTTTCCCCCCTCCCCAGAGGAAGACCTCAAATTAACATTTTTAATCTGAAGCTACCTTGTGCCAGTATTGTTTTAACAGGGGACAGCTCCAGAAAATATGTTCGTGATGGGCCCGGGTTGGAAAATGTCTCCAACATTTGTCTGTGGAGGAGAAGTCAAAGTGAGCAGTGATAACCGGGGTCTTAAAGTGCCTGTTCAGGACCTTCCACCTATGTTCCCTCCAACTGTTTGAGGCTGTATTTTTTGATGACACCACAGCAAGTATCCCACTCTTTTTATTTTCTTTTTATCATTTTTATTGGTTTTACACAAATGATACACATAATGTATACATCAGATGAAAGGGTGCAAATGCACTGTAGCTTTGCTTCTAAGGTCATGAAACAATTACAGTTTGGTAACCATTCAGCCCATTCTCTGTATCCCACTATTTTTCTGAATGTTGTACCTGCTTCCTGTTCCCACCTTGTTTGAATAGCTGCTCTGACTTTTATTTGGGATTGTGCACAGAGCCAGTATATTCTAGAGATCAAGTATTGTGCACTGGCACCATCCCAAAAAGTCACGGTTGACTGGTGTATGGATACCAGATTTTCTTGTAGGGCTTGTCCTGGTGGCTCAGAGATCAGATAGTGCCTTAATTGTAAGTAGCAATAAAAGTCCCTAGCCTGTCATCTGAGTAACACCTGGAGTGCAGCGAATGATTTCATGACCCCCTTCTGAGTATAGCTATTCCATTCTTCCCCGGACCCTGCTTTTCCCATCGTTTAAATATTGGATTCATTTTCCCAGGCTGGAAGCCTTCATCAGCCCTAATCGGTGTGAATTGACAAATGCCTGTGTTGGTGCCATGGGAGTTGTTTGATGACCTTCTTATTCTCAGATCTGGCGATTGGTCTGTCGAATTTCTGTCTATGTTGTGCAGGGGAGCTCTGGAAGCTGTACCTTATTCAAGAATTCTTGAATTTGTGCATTGTCTTTAGCACCCTCCTCTTTGCTGTGGAAGTTCTCATAAAACTCCCCAAATTGTGTTACATATCTGATTTTAGTGACATTGCCAATGACTGTACTAGGCTGTTCTGCTCTGATGGCTCAGCAGGTCACTATAGACCCCCTGTTGTCATCACGTGAAGTTCAGAAACTTAGCAGTAAATCACTGTGCAGTACTCCCTTTTCATCTAGTGCAGCTTTTACCACCTCAGGAATATCTCTAGACTGCGCCCAGTACTTGATGCTGCTGACCTCAGGACCCAAGTGAAAACCTTTGTGTGCTCTGTAAGGGCTTACCTTGTGGTTTACTGATGTGTCTGCAGCTGGTCCAGAACCGGCAGTAAGGCTTCTGATCTCTGCACGGAGAGGTCAGATCACATCACTCCATTGCTATGCTTGCTGGGCTGGCTGGCAATTTAAATGGTGAGTTGACTACAAGGTTCCAGTTTTAAGTTTTTTTTTTTTTTTAAACTTTATTTGTAGTCCTATGCAATGAAACATACAATAAAAAAAAAAACACTGCTTGTTTCCAGGGCATAGGAATTATAATACAAGGATTTTATACATCATACTGCATCACTCAATAGAAGGGAAATTCAAAAACATTTACAGTAATTGATTCTGAGTGCTGACCTGTCGGCACAGAGGTAGCGCTCGATGCTGATGATCCGGGTTTGGAAGCGAGCCAGGGTGTTGGAGGGCCGGCTTGGGGATTGAGCATCCTTGGGACTGCTCTACTCCTTGGGAGACTCTAGCATTCTGTTTGACCCTGGTTGAGGCCAGGGGCCTGACAGCCGGTGCTAGCAGTCACTGGAGGCATGGCAGATGTCGGCGTGTGTGCCCCCGACATCATTGCACATCCTGCCTCACAGGGAGAATTTGAGAAAACTCTGGCTGAGCAGGATGCCACCCGCCTTGTGCCTCGGGTCCCACACCACTGCCCCATGGCACTCCCAGGCCCCAACCAAGGGTCCCGCCCTGGGGGGGGGGGGCAATGCAGGGCTGTTGACTGGGTGGGCAAGTCTCGGGTCAGTGCAAGGGTGTAGACAGGCATACTCACTGTACACATTTGTGTACAGTTTTGTTGAGTGCCTGTCACAAACCATAAGCCACTCTATTAATATTATCATTCTAATCTGTAGTATTTGGGTTAGTGTAGGCCACTGAAGAGTGTCCAATACATGTATAACCTCTTTAGAGAGTAGAGGAGTCATCTGACAACAATCTGACGTGTTTGCAAGGGGGTGCCATTTGGAAAGGATGTGTAAATCTTTTAATTGGGGGGGTGTAACTGTTGGAGATTGTGTACAAAATGGAAATTTCCGGCTATACTCCTGGGTCAGTGGATGATGAGGCTGGGCATGGGCAGGGCCAGTGGGAGCCAGGCTGTCCAATAAAAGTGCAGCAAATAAAAAAAGGAAAAAGTAATTGATTCTAATGTAACTGTAGCCACCCCCACATGCGAGGTGTTAGTCTATGCCTGTCTGATAATACCTGGGTACAGTCATTAATGCCATCAGGTGAAAGGCACCTAGGCTTTGTTAGTATTGGAGGTAATAAAGTGGTGCCTCCACCTATGGGGAACCTTTTGACAAATGGATTCCAGGTTACTACCCCCACAGGACAGGAAATGAATGCAACCCCCACCCTCATGACAGGGAACCTTTATGATTGTACACAACCCCCAGCTTATGCTCTGTGTATGCAAATACAACAATATGCAAATTATAATAAATTGAACAAACACAAGAGGTATTTATTAGGGAGAAAGAAATGGAAACATAGAATCTGTCGGCAGATAAGGACCATATGGCCCACCTAGTCTGCCTATTTGCCTACTCACTGCTGGAGCCCCAGATCCTATTTAATTTCCGGCTGTCCTCCTCTGCACATCTCCAGGGTACCCTTATGTCTAGCCCATGCACTCTTGAACCGCTGTATTGTTTTTGCCCCACCACTTCTGTTGAAAGGCTGTTCCACGGCTCCACCACCCTTTCAGTGAAAAAGTACTTCCTAACATTACCCCTGAGCCTTCCACCTTTCAGCCTCATATCATGCCCCCTTGTTGTTGTGCAGAGTTTTGTCTGAAATATGCTTTCCACCTGTACCCTGTTTATTCCCCTAAGGTACTTGAAAGTGTCTGTCATATCTCCCTCTCCCTTCTTTCCTCCAGTGAATAGATATTAAGGTCCTTAAGCCTTTCCTTGTAGGGCTTCTGGTGCAGTCCATGTACTATCTTTGTTGTCCTTCTCTGGACCGCCTCTATTTTGTCAATGTCCTTCCAGAGATGTGATCTCCAGAACTGGACACAGTACTCCAGCTGGGTAGAGGATGGGGGAACGGAATAGATTAAATGCAATGAAACAGTTCTGAACTCACTCCTGAAATCCCACCACTCTCTGGTGGGTACCCACATAGTATTTAGTGTTTTCCCCCTACTGATGCACCAGTACCCCAAGTCCCTGGGGGAGTTTCCAGTGCAGTCCATTAATTATATGCACACAGTGGGCACTTGCAGTCCTGATGTTGGACCACAGTGCAGTACCGTTTGAAGGCTGGTGGTTGGGGATCCCAAACAAATTATTCAACACAAATCCTAGTCGTGCATGGTTATTGCAGCTCTATAAATGGTCTTTGAATAAGAACTGCACAGAAATGCCCCTCAGTTACTCTTATCATGTTAGTTTGAGTGGTGCCCTTGATTTGTCGTCATCGGAACTCTGAAGTATACTAAAAAAAGCCTGCATTGTACACTATGGAGCGCATCTCTGTGCTCTCCCTATATTTACATCACACAACAAGAGGACGTGGGGGCGTTTTCAGAGTAGGGAAGTGAAAGGGATCAGGCTGCCAGCCCCACAGAGCCAGAATGTGATCTCTTCCCTTTCCCTCCCTAAATTTATTTAGTTTTTGTTAACCGGGTAAGTGCACTAGCCATAGCAATGACTATTTTCAGGCATGGCCTGGGAAAAATACTAATCACCATTGCATGTTTTTGGGGAAGCACCAGAAAAGGTGCTTTTTAAATAGGGCTATCGACTAAGGAGGTAGTTGTAGTAGTTTGTGGGGCATTGTTAGTTTTCCTGTGTTGTGATTGGCTTGTAGTAGCTACCTGTCATTTAAAATGTACTCACAGTGTTATTTCCCTTAGGAGTAATGCTGAATTTTGATTTAATCTTTTTTAAACAACTGTGAAAACATGATTAAAAAAAGATTACTAGCTACAATTATATATAAAAAAAAAAAAATATATGTATCTGCAAACCCTTTGTATTTGTAAGTATCTCATAGGGCGGCAATATGTATTGTTTATTTCTGGCCTTCTGCCTTTTTTGTTTCAACCCACTATGACATTTCTAGGCCATTTGGTGCAATGCATGGGAGCGTAGCACCATTCTAAACTGGACACTCTGTGAATTGATGCACCAAGTAAGGCCAACCACCTAGAAGCGCAGTGACATGATAAAAAAAGATAAACAAAATAGAGGGCAGTCATAATTTTTTTTTCTCTTGGGGAGGGTGGTGTTAATAACGGTTAAACACTGATGGAATCAAATAACTGTACAGTAGTGAATTCTGAAGATTTGGAAATCTTTTACAGTAAACAAAGGTTAAGGCCAGAATTTATTTTTTTCTCGTGTGATCGCTTTGTAGCTTGAAACATCTTCTGTAGCGGTTTAGAGAAGTGAAATGTTGTTCCTTCCTTAACAGCAGATGAGGGACATCTGTACTCAAATGTTGCCAAAGAAGGGTCTGGAGCAGGGCTGGTAGCTTCCATGTTACACAACTCTACTTCTAAAAAAAAAAAAAAAAAAGTTAGAAATTGTGATTAAGAAAATGTATGCAGATTTTATCACTTTTAGCATTTCTTAGCATAGGCTACTGTAGTATGACTAAGGTTCCGGATGGCTAGTGGCCCAGTTAGATCAGCATTGCGTTTGAAGCCAGAATTTTGCTGGTTTGAATTCCACTTGGGTCAGCTCTGCCCTTCATTCTTCTGAAGCAGGTTAAAGGGAACTGCAATGATGTGGGTTGTCGGTAAACATTTTAAGGAACCACTGCACCATGAAAAAAATCATATACTTAAACAGGAGCTCAGCACCCATGGGTAAAGACAAGAGGTGGATTTTGAAGCAGGATTTGACAAATGAAGAGGGACCAGGGAGGTGAAGACTCAAGAGAGGAGGGGAGGGGGGGGGAGACTTTTCCAGATAGTAGAAGTGGAGATCATGAAGGACTTGCCACCAGTGATTGAGAGGCTGCTATATGAAGGATAGGAAAAAGTGTAGAGCTCAAGGAATAGAAGAGCATATGGGGTGACTACAGCTGGCAGCAATGAGTTCAGAGAAACTGGGAGGGGCAAGTCTCAAGAAGTTTAAAAACAGTCGTTTTTTTAGTGAAGGCAGAATCGGATAATGAGCTAATGGAGGTAACTGATCATAGGTGACAGGTTATGTGATCTCATTTCTAAGAACAGGTGAGCCATCACGTAGCTGCATTTTGAGCAGTTTGATGCTAGAGGTACGTAGAGAATGGAACTTCAGTAACCAGTGTGACAGGAGAGAAAGGCATGAATAAGGATTTCAGTCAGTGAGTGTTAAACAGTTGATGGAGGTAGACAATATTTGGCTGAGCGCTAGGAATAAAAAAAGGTTTTGCAAATTGAAGCCTTTTTTTATACAAAAGGCAGTAAATGGCAGTATTTTTCATTAGCCACATTCTGTCTTTTATAAGCCCCATTTGATTATTCTTAGTGCTCACCCAGATTGTGGTGATGGTAGTATGGAGATTTTAGTTACATGGAGAGTAAAGGTGAGTTGTAGGATTAAAAAACAAAAAAAAACCAAAAAAAAAAAAAACCTGGATTTCTTTTTTCCATTATTTATTGCCCCAGTCTGCCGTGCCCTACTGACCGCATCTGTCCATGACCTTTCCAGGCTTATCTTGACTGGTACAATACCTCCATGGATTCCCCCTGTGGTGGAATCAGGAGGGGGAGGGCCACCCCCCCCTCCCAAAGTCCCAATCCAGTATGCCCAGCAGGTATCCTGGTGGTGAGGTGGGTGGCAGTTCAGTGCGCAGAGTGTCACTGACGCCTGCTCTGTCGTAGTTTCCTCCTCTTTTCTTCATCCCCTGTGCCATGGCAGCACAGGCTGTGCATCCATGTGGAGGCAAGCATGTGACCCAGAACCACAGCCCCCCCCCAACCCCCTACCGGTTTACGTCTGCTGCTCGTGAGTCAGTGCTACCACCAGGCCTCCACCTGTTGGCAGCCAAGAATCAAGATTGCCAACCAGCCACCCCAAGCTGGTAGAGGAGAGCTGCCTGATGGCGGGTTGAACCACTTCCAGACCGCCTCAGTGACCCTTGGTATCCCAGACTTGTTTCTGAACACGAGTTGGCAGCATGTTGAGAGGTAAGGCACACAGTGCCTCAGCCCTCTACACCACCAGGCTGGCTAAACACTAAGCTTTCTGATGGGGGGGGGGGGTTGTAAAGGAGAGTGAGAAATCAAGTGTGTGACAGAAAAGTTGAATTGTTGCAAAGGATACCTTTTTCAAAAGAGGATGATGCCAGTCTTGGTAACGTTAAGTTGAAGGTATCAAAGTGGGAAACAAGATGTTGTTTGCTCTTACTTTTAACTCTTAGTGTGGGAGTGATCTGATAGTGAGAGTGTAATTCTCAAATGCTAATCTTTTTCTGTAGAATTTTTTTTAATTGATATTTTTTCCTCCTATCTTTTGTCAGACAGTGATCTACCACTGTCGTCAAGGAGCCCACACTTCCTGGCCGAGCAGCTCCATCATACTACTACTGCCAGCACACCTCCAGCTCTACTCTATGGCCCTGCTACCCACCCCCCACCTTATGGCCTTGGGTCCTACCCCAGTTATGCCCCCTCCCCAGGATGGGGCCATGTCATTTTTAATGCCTCAGCAGGTGTTGTCACCAGTCCAGCCAACAGTCTCATCAGGCTGAAAGTGCAGGGCAAACCTGGAAGTTGAGGATCGTGACCCACTGAGGCAATGGGGTGGTGAGATGCGGCTTCATTCTCTGACCAGCGGCACCACATTTTCCTTATTTTTCCCCACCCGAGAGCATGTGCTTGATGCCACACAGCACCAGCATGCCTGATGAACCATCCTCTGCACATGCCCCCTCCCAAAACGGCGCACCCATGTATCTAGGCTGCACCACTGCTTGTTCTCGCACAGGTGGTGGAAGAGCACCAGGAAGCACAATTCCCTTCCTCCCTTGAAGACAGCATCCTGTGGGATGTTCAGTCCTCCTTCCCCAGCTGCTCCCTGACATCATGGGCTCATTCTCAAGCCCAGGGCACTGCCTTTGCAAGCAGCAGCCCTGCCACATCACAGACAGGCCAAATCTGTAGAATTTTAGTAGTCCAATTAAAGGCATCTTGGAGCCCCATTCAAGATGGCTGCCTAGCTCCTCTGCTACTGCGTCATCTGCTTTTTAATTTTAAAGCAATCTCCCTTGTCAGAAAACTAAAACTGTGACTGCACTGCCACACAAATACGGTAGAGTTTTAACTCCACTACACACCTGCAGAAAAATTTTAAATTTATTTACTGCATCTAGGTGTGGGGGTTGAGTAATGTTTAGTGACGCTGACCAGCAGTATTCAGGATGGCACTAGGCCCAGTAGATTGTAAGGACAGCAGAGGGGATGAATTTTCACAGGTAATGTAAATGCTTCACTCTGTAATGGATGAAATGAAATCTGTAAAGGATGTCTTGGCGGGAGTCCTTGATCAAAATGGAAACGTTACAGACAGAGTAAGAGACATGGAAGATTATTGGGGGAAACAGGAAGTAAGGAATGACTGAGGTTATAAAAAGACCTGAGCACTCCAATAAAAAAAAAAAAAAAAGAAAACTGTGGCTAATGAGGAGGACCTGAAAAACTGGCCATTGAAACTGTAAGTTGGACCCAGGCCCTACTCACCTGGTGGTGGGGTGTGTAGATGTTATCGGCCCAGTCTTGGCTGGAATAGTGGTGGTGTCATTAGAGAGAGGGATCTTTCCGGATCCCTTAAAGGAGGCGGTAATACGCCCCCTTTTGAAAAAGCCCTCTCTTGACCCCAACTGCCCAGCAAATTATAGACCAGTCTCTAACCTCCCTTTTGTAGGGAAGGTTATTGAGAAGGTGGCCGCTCTGCAACTGGACGATCATTTGTCCAACCACAATATCTATGACCCTCTCCAATCCGGCTTCAGGAAAAGGCATAGTACAGAGACGGCTCTTGTTCGGGTATTGAATTATCTCCTGATGGCAAGAGATCGGAGGACCCGTTCCATCTTGGTTCTCCTGGATCTCTCAGCAGCATTTGACACCGTGGATCATGGGGTGCTGCTCGACCACCTGTGGTTTTTCTGTGGTCTGAGGGGAGCAGTCGATCTTTTCTGGAGCGCAGATCTCAGAGAGTGGTGTCTGGAGTTAATACCTTGGCCCCTCACTGGCTGCCATGTGGGGTACCACAGGGGTCGGTGCTGTCCCCTATGTTATTCGCAGTGTGTATGCTTCCATTGGGGGACATTATAAGACTGCATGGGCTGAGTTTTCATTGTTATGCTGATGATTCTCAGCTCTACCTGTCTTATGCCTGATCAGGAATCGGATTCCATCACAATGTTTAATAACTGCCTCCTGGAGATTCAGGATTGGATGAGTGCTAGTTGGCTTGGGTTGAATCCAGGGAAAACCGAGGTGTTGGTTGTGGATCCTGCAGGGAGGACAACAGGGGCTTGGACTGGGAAACCCTCGGGTTTATATCTTTTGGGGGGGGGCGCTTCTTGCCTCTGGCCAAGTACGTAACCTTGGAGTAATTTTTGATGAAAGCCTGACTATGAAGATGCAGGTGTCGGCCGTAGTCAAATCTGCCTTTTTTTTTTTTTTTTTTTCATCTGAGGAACATCGCCTGGGTGAAACACTTGGTTCCACGGGAAGATCTTCCCATCTTGGTCCACGCCTTTGTTATCAGCCGGTTTGATTACTGCAATGCCCTCTATCTAGGGCTGCCGGGGGTGGCTATCCGCTGCTTGCAGCTTGTACAGAACACGACGGCCAGGTTGTTGATGGGAGTTTCACGATCTAGCCATATGACACCTGTGCTGCGTGATTTGCACTGGCTGCCAGTACAGTGGCGGATCACCTTCAAGGTCGCATTAATGACCTTTAAGGCCCTACATGATTTGGGACCTCACTACCTGAAAGAGCTCTTGGTGCCTTACTGTCCTGCCCGTTCTCTTCGCTCCTCTGACAAGGGATTGCTACAGATTCCCAGGGTACGCCTAAAGACGTCTGGAGGTAGATCTTTTGCCTATATGGCACCAATCCTGTGGAATTCTTTACCTCGTCAGATACGAGAATGCCTAACTGTTGAAAGTTTTAAAAAAACAACTAAAAACTTTCCTTTTTGCCTTAGCATTTGCTGGTACATAATGAATAAGTGTACTATATGGTTGTCTGATTTATTGTTTTGAAATGTGATTTTAATTGATTTATTGTAAAAGCGCCCTGAGCTTGGGAAGGGCGCTTAATATAAATAAAATTTTACTTACTTTACCTACTTACTAATACTGTGAGACTGGAAGTTTCCCAGAGGGCTGTGAACAAAAGGATGTCATTTTTTATTTATTTTTTTTGTTACATTCCACTACTGGGACATCCCTCTCGAAACTGAGCAAGCTCACAGATCCACAGCACCCCCTCCAAATGTGGTGAGCCTCCTTGTCCTATAATAGCTTACTTCAGAGAAGATTGTTCTGGGTGGCTTGAGAAAAATAAAAATTTTATTGGAATGGACATAGAATATAAATGTTCCGAGATGTCTTCCCAGTCTTTAATGATAAATGGAAATGTTTTAATGCTGCCAGATACATGCTATGGTGGTGGTGGTGGTGGAGAGTAAAATATTTACTAGATTACCCATCCCATCTCCGATTCACTAAAAAGGAAGCCTTCCATGAATTTTCAAGCCCAGCTGAAGTCATCTCATTCATTACTCGACACTGGTCTTAGGCCAAGAAACCAGTGCTGCACCACAAATGCATGTGCAAAGGGCACAACTGTGATAAGGATCTCTAGGGTCTGAAATCTACAGACTGGCAGTGCCTTCAAAAATATTCCTCCCGTCTATCCACAAGCCCCCCCCTTTCCCCGTGCAGTGGATTCATAGATGCACAGAAACATAGACGTGACAGCAGAAGATTTGTAGTCTATCCAGTCTGCCCTGTAAATTAGCTAGAATTTATGTGATGTCCCATAGGCCTGTCACCATACAGGAGTAACTGCCTACCGTGGCTACCCCCTTCTTCCTTACCATGCCTCGGCATCTGTCCAACCCTATCTTGAACCCCTTGATCATCTTGTGTCCTCCACCCACTTATGCAGCTCATTCCACTGTTCCACCACCTCTCCATGAAAAAGAACTTCCCAACATCCCTCTTAAACCTGCCACTCCCAGTTTCCTATCATAACCCCCCCTCGTAATTGCGCTTCATTCCTGTGAACTGGTCCCTACTATCCACCTTCTTTATACCCCTCAGAAACTCTTTTTTTGTATAATTGAATTTGATTATTTATTATGAAAGAACAGGCTGCAAGTAAGACAAAGATTAGAATATGATTTCAGCATTACACATTGAAGTAATACCAAACATCTATACAGCTGTAAATAATGAGGGAGAATATAAAATAACACCAGAGCCAGAGTGTGTACATACATGACCCTTAATGAGCCAAAGACCAAGCCTGGGTATCACAGAGTTACTTACCTATTATTGTATTCACATTTAACTCAAAACAGTTTTGTGAAGTTATGAAACTCTGCCCAAATCCTGCTGCCTGTAACCAGAATCACCCTTGGTTCGAGGGCATTCAGAGCAGTTAATCTCACCATACCTCACACCATGCCAGCGACCCAGGTTCAGAAACGAACTCAGGCCGTCGGGGGTTGGCAGGGGAGGGAAGGGATTAAGAGTCCCATGGATTGCTCTCCCTTCTCTGGGAGGGATCAGGGCTTCGCGCCCCTTTTTGGCAACCCCCAATGGAGATCAGGGGTAGTGCAAGGAACTTGCAGTGCCACGACTTTGGGTGGAGTGGTGGTGGATGTCGGCACATTTGTGACAGGATGTCATAGCTCCTCCATGCTCAAGAGGGGAAACCACAACTACTAAAAATCCCCGAAGGGACAGGGAAGCGATGAGGGCACCAGTGACCAAGCTCGCATCCCCAGCGCTGGACCTGTCCTCCCGGGCCTCTACCAGGACAGACCTTCTAATCTCAGATAGACCACCAGGTAGGTGGGAGGGCCTCCTTGGGGGTGATCTGGGGCTGGAAAGTCCTGGTGGGGTCCCGGAGGAGGGGGTCGGGGGGGGGAGTAGAGGCATAGGTCGAGTGGGCACCTCTGAGAGATGCCCTGTCCTGAGGAGCATAAATAAAGTATACAAAAAAAGCAGTTCACCACCTCATGGACCTCCCAGAAATGTTAATTTCTGTCATACCTCCCTCTCCCTCTTTGCCTCCAGCGAGTACATATTCAGGTCTGCAAGATGCTCCTCATACAGTGTGTCCAGCTGTGCTGTCCCAACACCCCACACTTACAGAAGAACAAGTATTAAACCTGGATGCCCTATTTCACAGTT
The DNA here is from genome assembly GCA_016271365.2 of Neoceratodus forsteri. NCBI lineage: Eukaryota > Metazoa > Chordata > Ceratodontiformes > Ceratodontidae > Neoceratodus > Neoceratodus forsteri. The sequence continues at coordinate 1,265,891,307 of CM028131.1, read as the reverse complement.
ATAGATCAGTAATCCATTTTCCGCATGCCATCGAGAGAGCCCCAGGCTCGGATGGACAACCAGCTGATTCTTATAAGGGCTTCTTTCCACATTAACCCCCAGGTTATTGGCTGAACTTGAGGAATCAAAGCAGATTGGTAAACTTCCCACAACCATGAGAGGCAATCCTCTCATATCCCTAAACTGGACAAAGACCCATTCCTATGTTACAATGATTGCCGTACTGTATATCACACATCAACCCAAATGCCAAAGCCCATGCTAAAGTCATGGCTGCCCATTTAAACCATGTAGTTGGTTACCTGATGCTAGGGTGTGGGCAAGCATACTCACTGTACACATTGGTGTACAGTTAAAAAAAAAAAAAAAAAAAATCTGTCCCACTCTGTGCCTTTTTTTAGCCATTATCATTCTGATTTGGAGTGGAGGAGAACAGGATGCTGCTGCATTTGAAAGTGGACACCGATTAGTGTCTTTGACAGTATAAATTCAAATGATGTCACTAAAGGTGTGTGGTGTGTGTGTGTGTGTGTATGTATATGTGTGTGTGTGTGTGTGTGTGTATGTATGTGTGTATATATATATATATATATATATATATATATATATATATATATATATATATATATATGTGTATGTATGTATGTATATATATATATATATATATATATATATATATATATATATGTATGTAACCTGTTTTGACATGAGATGCGACCTTTGGGAGTCCTTGGGGGACCCTGGTGGGTGGGAAGGCAACAGTTGGAGAGTGTGTACAAAACTGAAATGTCTGTATATGTCCTTGACCTAATCCATTTGGATCAAGTAAGGTTTGTACCAGGTCGATATGGTCCTGACTACCTCTGTACAGAACTTGGCCTAAGCCGTACAGCCAAACTTACCACTTCCTGTTGATCCTCCTTTGTCTGGATACAGAGAAAACATTTGACTGGGTGGAGTGACCTTACTTATCCACAGTACATACCAGGCTGGGTTTTGGCCCAGACTTCCTGAGATGGGTCAGCACACTTTATAACAGAGTGTCTAAAATACTGCCCTTGAACAGTCGTTGAAAGGGTGGAGTTGGAGCCATACAGTATCCAGTGGCGAGGTAGTTCAGTCAGATACCTTGATATATCCATTTGCTCTACAGCAAAAGCCATGCTGGGTAAGCACTCCAAAGGACTATTGGAAACTATGCAGACAGATTACTGGGCATCTTAATTGATGTACACAAGTTACTGGATGGTTGACCTTGAAGATCAGGTGCAACTGAGCTACACCTCTGCATGGCTTGACATAGAAAAGCCATCTCTGTCACAAATCTGGATTTGATATTACAGCCATTCTTTTCAAATTTTCTCCGCCATCGCTGGCAGACTCCCCTCTGGGAACTACACATGCCCTTTTGCAGAAAGTACACAAAGCCACAAGCTCCTCCCTGAAATATTATACAGAACAACCCTTATGAAAGAATGGCAATTTTGAAATCAATGGCAACAAGATCAGCTTCCCACACTTGAGGGAGTGGAACATAAAGAAGGTTCAGGACCTCATCATGGAACATTCCTACATACCATTTCCACAACTCCAGCACAAGTATCACCTGCCTCCACAAGACGTCTACAAATATCTACAGATTCAGCATTCACTTTCGCAACACTGGGGGTGGAAGACAACTGCAAATAAAATGTTTCAGTGGTGAAAAGGAATCCTGACCCATCTTCATAACAAGTATTCTATTTTCCAATGGTACAACACACTTCTAGAACAGGTGCATGGACAAGTTAAGGAGATGATAACCTGGTGATCCAGGGAGCTCGATCAGGACACTGAAGCTTCAGTTGGCCTAAACTCTGGTAATATTCCAAAAAAGTTGCATCCATAGTTTATCTTAATATCAAACAACTCAAAATACTAGGCAACCTGTACTTGACGCCCAAGAAGCTACACAAAATGAAGTTCATACCACTGCATAACTGTTGCAGTTGCAACCAGCAGGTAGGTACCCTTATCCATCTTTGATGGGAATTCCCCCTGATTAAGACCTTCTGGTGTGAGATTGTCTAAATTAAATTCTTTACTTGATCTTAAGGAATTATTCAAACTAGACATATGCATGGCTGGGAACATGGGATGGCACTAAGTAAACACACCATTTATTTGATAGCCACAACTGCCAAATTCCAAATCCTCTGGCTATTGTAGCTAGAAGGCTCCAACTTATAATAAACGGTTGGCAGACACACTGTAATTCCTGTTTTTAGAGAGATTAGCTCATAATTTGTGGAATGCCCTACAAGCTTACCTGCATAAATTGGGCTCTGTGAGAGCTCTGATCACGATCCCAGATGAAGATTCATAATATAAACTAGTGGATGCCCTAACTTGAACTTCAGTACCTCTGACAGTTAATCCACACTGGATTCCCAAATACCCAATAACCAGGCTGGCCTAGTGGTGCTGTGGGTTGAGGCGCTAGACGCCTTACCTTGTGCCATGCCGCCGACCCTGGTTCAGGAACGACCTTGGGTCGCCTGGGAACCGCATGGGGGAGGGAGGGAGCAGGATTTGAGCCACCTAATGGCAGCTCTCCTCTTGCTGGGGGTAGTGCGCCCTCTGTAGTTCGCCGTCACTGGGTGGAGGTCTGATTACGGCGTAGACGGGAGTGGACAATGCGAAGGGAGAGTGTCTTGTAGCGTGACGTGTGCGTGCCTCCACATGCACGCGTCCCTGCTGAGACAGCAGGATGGGAATGGGGAGAAAAAATACAAAAACCCTATAAACTACATACGGGGGAAAAAAATACCCAATTACCGTAGTTTAAGATTCCACACTCTTACTAGTTAATTGTGGTTTAATAAACACATATATGATGATATATTCCAGGCCTTACAGCAAAGTCATCCAAGTATGAAAAGTTAAAATTAGTTCATGAATTCAGTTTATGTAATGTTGTGTCTTGTTTCTTGAGCTTGTGGATTTGAACTGGAAGCTAATAGGTGGTGATCACCACTGTGAACTTTATGAACGGGTAGGGTGGCTGCACTTAGATTATCGCATTATGTACGTTGATGGTGTTTGTTGTTGGAAACTTTCACACAAACAATGTCCTCAAAGGTTGAATGTAATGTTGAAATGCTCAAATTCATGTACGATTATCAACAGTAACTCTGCAACTAGTAACACCTAGTAATAGAACAAAAGTGGGACAGAAACTTTCTAAATGCAGGGTGACAAAGGCATGGAATTCATACCCTTTGAATGTGCTAGGTGGGTAGCACTTACGGCACTTTAAATTGGTCTTAGATTGTATTTGCAAGATCCTGCTATGTGAAATTGTTTTAAATTATAATTTAATGAGTGATATTTTATTGTATGTTATGACGAAGTATCCTTATACTATATACTGGGAACACTAGAAGCGGGGAAAAAAGGTAAGCCATAGGTCATCTATGGTCTGCATTGTAAGTAATAGGTATGAAAAATGGGCAGACTAGATGGGCCAGGCAGTCCTTATCTGCCAACAGATTCTATGTATACTGTTTGTATGTTATATATTTGATATTGTATATTGCTTCAATGACCGGGTTACCTTTGAACATAGGCGCTTGTTGCCTAAAGGATTTTACCCCAAACAATAAAATCTAAATCTCATTTGTCATTTTATCAGGAAGGTGGCTCTAATAGTGAGAGTGGCAGTCGGGGCATAGAAATATTGGTCAAAGGTTATAGCAGCCGTACCTATGGCTGTGGTGTGTACAACCAGAACTCTTAAAGCTAACAGTTACAGGGGAGATTAACCCCCCCCCCCACAAAAGAGTGATAAACACTGCTCATATCTTTAAATTCCATGTCCATACCTAAGGTTGTGGGGTGTGCAACCCACTGGGAGTACAGAGCCAATTTAGATTCTCAGACCACTCTGCTACTGCCATGCAGTTAATATGCAGTGAGCATCCTGGCCTGTTCTGCATCCTCTAGTGTTCTGTGATAATACACTGTATGTGTTTTATTCCCCAAAAAAAAAATAATAGTCTACTTTTTTTTGAAAGTGTGTCTGCTAGAATCGGAGCGAACAACATGCTGTCTACCATTTTCATCTGAAGTGTGGGACCAGGCAAGGCAGCCCCATCTCTCTTTATTTTCTTAATAGCATTAGAAAATATGGAAGCTGCAATGTATACATACAGGGATAGAGCATAAGCTGATGGCTTACACTTTATAACATGCTGTTAAGTATTGCGAACTGCCAGAATCTGGCCCTCGTATACAGTCCAGCCTCAATAGCTTCGGGGTGATATCAGGGTACAAAATAAATTGGTGTAAATTAGAACTCGTAAAGTCTGGGTTATTATTATTTCGTTTTTCTTTAGCAGGTAAGCACACTGGACAAACATAGTGCCCATTTTCAGGTGCAACCTGGGATGGATTCCTCCAAACTATCAGAGGAATTGACATAGCTATGCCAACTAAATTACAGTCCAATCCTAAAATAAACCTCCTCCCCTTGCTGACAGAAATTCAATTAGACCTTCTCCTGTGGAAGTCCCTTTTATTATCTTTTTGGGGCAAAATAAATCCTTTCAAAGTGCTTTTGTACCCCATAGATACTATATGATCTGCAAAACCTTCCTTTGACAAATTAAACAGACCCTTCCCAATAAATTGTAAAAAGCATTTAGAAATTTCCTGTTGGAGGGTAAGAGGGCTAGGCTATGTTATACCTTGCATATCACAAAGGGGGGGGGGGGGGCTCTAAAGTTCCACACTGCTTACACAAACATGCAGCCCCAATCGTAGCCCAAGCCCTGAGAGTCACCTGGCATTCCATGTTACCAATATTCTCTAGGTTGGTCCCTATTGAAGAACAATACCCACCAGCCAAATAATTTCCTATCATACTGTTTGGCAACATACTCGTCAACCTTGTATCTCATCCCATACTGTACCAAGCTGGAAGGCATGGTTCTTAATATGCAAAACCTATCTGTGCAGTCCTCTCCATGCTCCACTATGCATGAGTAGGAGTAATGTACTTATTAAGGTGAGAACAGACATACGTATTAATTTGACAGTTAATGGCATTACAGACTCAAACTCCCTAATGATACGCTCTTTCACTTGGCTGCAAACCAAATTCAGCTTACGGAACCGGGAGTTTTGACATTGCCTGCAGCTTAGAGGCTGCCTTACACACATCTTCCCTAAGGCCCCACCCACCTACCGACCGACCGAAAAAAAAGTAGCACAGTCCAAGTAAGGATTAAGCCATGAGAAAGGATGGAAGCATGCAGATAGGAGGAAAAATACCATGTGGTACACAAACAACCATGGTCTGATCCTTGCATAGACCATGGTTTGTGATGTAGTACCTTGGCAATCCTCTACAGGCAAAGGCAGTATACAAATAAAAGTAATATGCAAATAGCTGGCTGTTTGTACTTGTTCCAGCTTATTTCTGGCAGTTTACTTCTGGCACAGAATTTTTGACATTTTCAAGATTGTTCTATGTTGTAACTGCCACATAACTTTATGACTTACTAAAGATTCTACATTTAAACTCCACATATACTATGAATTATGCTGTAACAATATTTCTTTAGAAGTGAACATTTTATATACTGTTACAATCACTTGTGAGGTACTGCTTTGTAAGCAACTTTGGGTGCAGTGTATTGTGGATAACTGAATAATATTGTGTCCTAGTCTTTTCACAGTGGTAAAGATGAGCATGCACCTTCTATAACCGAAGGCAAAAATAACAGACAGTGAGATAAACAAAGAAAATCAAAATAATAGGCTACTTCTATGGGTGAAAAAAAAATAGAGAGAAACAAAAAGAAATCAAAGAATCGGACTAACAATACTAGTCAAAACAAGTATCTGAAAGGTGAAAGCAGTAAACCTTATGTTGTTCTATCTCCTGCTGAGTTAGATAATTTAGAGAGGAAAAAAGTGAAGTAAATACTCAGAAAATTAGTAGTCGTTCAATAAAGCTTTTTTCAGATTGGCTTAATTCAGTACATTTGGAAAAACAGTGCTGTGCTGCTAGGATCGTTTCATAGCCACCTATTGGTCTGCAAAGGAACTGCAGGAAGAAAATGAAGATGCACCCTAGCACACTCACATCATACAGTGCAGCCCATATCTTGTAATACACACAGATGAAAATCAAAGCACCTAGTGTAGAAAGTTAATTACAAGTTTTTGAAAAGTTGTAAAATATGTTTTGATGTTATAAAGCTTAAAGCTTGTAATGAAAGTTATTTTCACAAAAGTGAAATAGCAACCACAATATTTCCAGTAGGTGTGTTCCAATTGTTTTGTACTGTATGTACACCATGTTTAACACTTCAGCATATAGCATTCTAAAACTAAATCAGTCTGATTGTTTTCATTTATTCAGAGTCTATTAGTCATACAGTCTTTACCATGTTACAAGCACTAAACACCTCCCTCTTCCACACCTTGGTCCGGGAAATACATTGCCTTATCACAGATCTTCGAAATGTAAATGACCGAACCAGAGTCTGACGGGCAGGGGAACCGAATAGCACTATTGCAAACCAGTTATGGGAGAATGCGTTCAGTATTTATAAAGAAATTAAAAGTAAATTTACATAATTTAAGGAACTGCACATGTAGCATTATACTCCCAAGAAATTATGCAAATTTAAGATATTCCCTGATCCAACATGCTGGACATATTGTTCCCACAGAGGCTCCATTTCTTGCATCCTCTGGGCATGTGAAAAATTGGGACAGTCCTTAGAGTCTGGAGTGCCTGTCAAAGTGTTACCAAATCCTATCTACCTAGAGATGTTGCTCTGGAAGTGCCAGGAGCTGCCTCAGTCATACAGCATGTACTACACTCGCATAGACATTGTGATGGGCATTGTCTTTTGGCATCCCTGATCACAGCTAAAAACCTCTTACTTTGACATTGGAAACATCCTGCGCTCCTTACAACCTTTAAATGGTTAAGGGACGTGAGCTAAAGAGGAAACAATGAAAGAACTGAATAGTTAGCATAGAAACTGCCACCTGTCCACCACCCTACCTAATGCAATACATTAATGCCTTGATGGAGTGGGCATATACTGTTCCTGGTAACTGCACCCTTAGATGCTTGATAACATTATAATTGTGATACAGGACTCCTCTCTGGACTCAACTGCCAGTATTTGCTGAAAGAATCTATTTCAAACCATTTGTATATTACTGGCTTGCTAAGTGGAACCTTTCACCCCTCTGTTACTATTACCAGTTACTGTTACACTGTATCTGTATTTTATTGACGTACATGCTGACCCTTATGTTATTGCTTTAGATTTGTATGTGCCAGATGCCACAAGATTTATGCTCTGCTTTTATTACTGTATTGCTTATAATTGTAGCCAATAATTTTTTTAAAAACATTTTTATCATCACCAATTAAAGGCATCACCAATAACTTTTTGTTTTGCATCTTTAAGTGTAAATGTGTTAGCCGTTTTAGTCCATTCAAAGGAAATGTCTAGGTTTACATGTGGTGCTACTGTGGGGGATATGTGTGTGTGTGTGTGTGTGTGTATAAAACCTCCTTACCTCTGCGAGAGTCAATTTGTGCTGTAATCCTGATTGTGGGGGATGGTCTCTGAGGCACTCCACTTACCTGACATCATGGGTTGTGTACACCTGATAGGTTGTCTGATGCACATGTGACTAGTTTTGTGGACGTCCTCTTCTGAGTGTCTCTGGTCACTTCTAGTCACTTCAATTTGTGCATCTAACATAGGTTGTCGCACTTTCCAGAGCTCCAAAGCATTCAACATCCAAACGACTCACTATAAGGTAGGCAAACAGCTTTTCTTATCTTATGTACATGCTACCACTAGCCTGTAGACAGCGCAGCTTGTTATGCGTTCTTTAATCCGTCGGTCTAGTACCAGCATTATTATAGTTAATAGCAAGACAGGCAAAGAATCAATGTTTCTTGTACTATGTTATGTTGCAATACAGGGACTATTCACAGCCCAAACGCCAAATTCTGTGCACCTCTATGTTTTAAGTGCTCTGGGTTCCCCTACCTAGCGGTCCCAGACGCTGTTCATTTCACTGCTGCTATTACAGTCACTTTGATTCTGGCGATATTTTCTACTCAGCAGCCTACCCTAGTGCTCTGATACCTCCTGTAGCGGTATCAGACACTCTTTTCCTACCCTCTGCAGCACTTTGGCTTCTACCACAACCTGCAGCCCTCCACAGTGCTCTGTAAGCCCCTGTCTTCAGCGGTTCCAGACACTCCAATACTATTGTGCAGCTACCTTGCCTGGCATTACAGTTGCTTCCTCCTACCTTCATTGCCTCGTGTCTACAGTCTCAGGCATCTTTGCAGGGCATTCCCCTCTCATCTGGCTTCCCAACATGGCGATCCCAGGAAATGTTATTTTATGGTCCCTCTCGGCTCCCGCCTTGCCTTGCCTTCGAAAACCGTCTAACTGCTTCTTCTCTACGTTTTACAGCCTTCCTATTGGCCCTGTTGCCCTCGCGAGACTCCACAGATGACGATCGCGAGACTTCAACGCAAGTCTCGCGATGTCAGACGCACGCTCACGCACTTGATCAGTAGCGCTCGCGAGACTTCGCAACTGCCCTCGCGATGTCTCGAGCGATCGAGAATTTCTCTGGAAACTCTCGCGAGACTTAGAGGAAGTCTCACGACGTCTCCACACCTAATCCTACATCCTACTCGCTCCATATCACGCCGAAAACGCGGCCAACGTAGCGAGATATTCACCCAGCGACTGAACACACTACAATATAAGCGCAGCTCTTAAGCCCCAAGATCAATTGCCCTGCGCTACAGCCCTATTACAGTAAAATTTGGAAGCACAACTAAAGTCACTGTTAAAGGTACAGCGCTACCTCTCCAACAAACAATCTTAAAGGTACAGCGCTACCTTACAGCCTTCTTAAATCAGGGATCAGTGCAACCTGCAGCACCACTACTAAAGATGCTGCTCATTACATGTATCATGCTTTTCACAGCACAATGCAGTATGTACCGCTTTATCATGCCTACCATCTTTATGCTGCTCATTACATGTATCATGCCTTTGACAGCACAGTGCAGTACATACCGTTCTAACATGCCTATCATATTCTTGTTGTTTTATATCCATTTCACCTGAGCCAGCACACTAAGCATCTCCTTTCTGTACTTATCAGGTGACCATGCCCAGAACAAAAGCTGCAAACAATGCCATGTGCCTCTTTCACACCTACACTCAGGTAGGCTATGCACATCCTGCATCGAAGACACCACTCACGCACACTGAGACACAAGACTCAGAGGATGACTGCTCACCTCCGTCCACTAGTCACGATAACACACATCAGATGGATGCCACTAAAGCTCTACTACATAATAACCAATTAATGCAGGCACAACAAGAAGTCCTAACAGCCATGCTACAAAAACTGACAGAGCTATCGAAGAATCAGTCACCAACAACTAAGACAACACACAGACATACGCACGACAACGAACAACCCCTGCCAGAACCACAGGTAGACTCTACTGACTCCTCCGATACGGAGGACACCAGTCTAGAGCAAGACCCACAAACTCTCACAGCAAAATGGTGCTTCCCAGACCAAATCCCAACACTGGTCCGCCACATTATGGAAACAGTAGGATTCGAGACGGTTACTCCAGCCCCCACATCCAAACTACTACCCTCCCTGCAACCTGCAGCTAAACTTGCCGATGCCTTCCCAGTATGTGAAGCAATAGACGAGATTGTCCTAAAAGAATGGTCTTCCTCTGAACCAGCTAGAATTCCAGAAAGAAAATTATGGGACAGAATGTATCCACTGCAAGAGGAGAAGCTAGCACTCTGGTGCACTCCTCCTGCCGTGGACCCTCAAATTGCGGCACTAAACAGAAAGATGGTACTCCCCACTGAGACCGCTTCTGGTTTAAAAGACCCGATTGACAGAAAGATAGAGGAAAACCTAAAGAAGACAGCCGAGTTAGCAGGCTTGGGAAGCAGAGCAGCTGTCACAGCTATCTACGCTACTAGGGCCCAACTCACCTGGCTCCAGGAAATACAGAAAAACACACCCGCAAAGTCAAACCAAGCCACCCTATTAGAAAATGCCATACTTTCAACTAAATACCTAGCGGACATGGCTGTAGACTCACTAAAAATAAACTCAAGATCAGCAGCTATTACTAATAGATCCCATAGATCCCTCTGGATGAAACTATGGGATGCTGATAAGGAATCCAAAGCTACGCTACACAGACTACCATTCACAGGGAACATGATTTTCGGACAGGCCCTCGAGAAATACCTCAAGGGTAAAGAGGAAGGCAGATTAATGGCCAGAGAACAGCCACGATCGAGTTACCTCCCATCACGTCCCAGAGGCAGACAAACGTCCTTTCGCGACAAGAGATGAGCCACCTACATTTTTCGGGGCACCACCTTCCGCCAGAACTACTCCACTCCGTACCACTATAACCGATACAGAGGCAGGGGCAACACACAAAGAGGTAGAGGCAACTACCACCGCTGTAACAATTTCAAAGCATGACTACTTACCTCCAAATCGGCAAACCATTCCCGTGGGTGCGAGACTGTCTCTGTTCCTACAACAATGGGTACAGACCACCACGGACAAATGGGTTCTAGAGATAATACGCCAGGGATATGCCATACAATTCACAGCTGTCCCAAGAGGCTGCAGAATGCTTCACTCCACCTCTGCAAAACAATCATACACAACAGCTCAGATTACCACAGCTATTCAAGAATTACTAAACAACAATGCCATCGCACCTGTCCCAAAACACGAACAAGGTACAGGCATATACTCCCCTATTTTTCTTGGTACCAAAAAAGACAGGGGGGTTCCGACCCATTCTAGATCTCAAACATGTCAACAAGTCAGTACGTCACATACCATTCAAAATGGAAACAACAAAATCTACGCTCCGAGCTCTCCGTCAGGGAGACTTCCTCACTTCCATAGACTTAAAAGACGCTTACCCACATCTTCCAATGCGACCCGCACACTACAGATTCCTACGCTTCTGCATTCTAGACCGACACTATCAATACAAGGTCCTGCCTTTCGGTCTAGCATCCGTGCCCAGAGTGTTCACAAAGGTGTCAGTGGTACTCGCAGCTCACCTATGACAACGGGGTATCCACGTCATTCCATACTTGGACGACTGGCTCATAAGAACACGCTTCTCTACAACAGTCCCTAAGGGAGACACAACAGGTGGTACACTGCCTGGAAACCCACGGCTGGATAATCAACAACAAGAAAAGTCAACTGTCCCCCACCCACAAATTGGAACACCTAGGCACCATCATAGACACAGACAAAGGAAAAGTTTATCCTTCCGACTCCAGAATCAACACAATTCTATCAACTGCACACAGGCTGCGCTCCACAAGACAAATGACACTATGGCACATTTCCCAGATGCTAGGTCTCATGTCCTCCACAATAGACACCGTCCCATGGGCAAGATGGAACGCAAGGCCCCTCATGCTATTCCTGTTGACTCAAGGTCAGCCAGATGACCTAGACCTATCCAGTCGTGTCACTCTACCACCTCGGGTAAAAGCAAGCATCAAATGGTGGACAAACAGACACAAACTGACCCTAGGTGTTCCCATAGACATTACACCAGACATCACCATAGAAATGGATGCAAGCCTCTCCGGCTGGGGAGCAGTGCTCGGACACCTCACGGCCCAAGGAAAATGGTCCACACAAGACTCAAAACTTACAATCAACGCGCTAGAGCTGAAGGCAGTGTTCAAGGCTCTACTGCAATTCTCCAAACTCGTCCTACACAAGCACGTACAAATCAGGTCAGACAATCAAACCACGGTGGCCTATATAAACAAGCAAGGCGGCACAAAAAGCAAGACTATGATGTCACTATCCTCCAAACTACTCAACTGGGCTCAAACAAACTTAAGATCAATATCAGCCATCCACCTGGCGGGAAAGCTCAACGTTACCGCGGACTGGCTCAGTCGCCAGATGATACACCCCGGAGAATGGAAACTTCACCCACTGATATTCCAACAAATTGACCACAGATGGGGTCCAATTCAGATAAACCTCATGGCATCTCACAAGAATCACCAATGCCCAAAATACTGGTCCCGCTTCAAGGATCACAGAGCAATAGGAGTCGACTCTGTCGACAAACTGGTCCTTCCAAGTGGCATACATCTTTCCCCCCATTCCACTCATTCCTCAAGTGCTACGGAAGATCCGATTATCGAGAGCCAGAGTCATTCTACTGGCACCTCACTGGCCACGAAGATCATGGTTCGCGACGATCGTCTCCATGGCACTGACAGATCCCTGGCAACTACCACTGCTACCGGACCTTCTCACACAAGGACCGATTGCACACCCGAACCTACGTCAATTGCAGCTGACGGCATGGCTCCTGAAAGGGAGAGACTGCTGAAAGCAGGATACCACCCTTCTGTCATTCAGACTATGGCATCCTCACGTCAACCTTCCACTCTTACCACTTACTTACTTACGACACTGGAACATTTTTGACACATGGTGCCGTCATCACAAAATCAATTCTGCAAAATGCACCATTCCACAAATCCTCTTATTTTTACAGGAAGGTCTACAACTAGGGCTCTCTCCATGTCTTCACTCAGGGTACAAGTAGCAGCCATAGGAGCAGCACGGGGACAAATACAGGGCACCACACCAGGCTCCCACCAAGACGTCATCCGCTTCTTAAAGGCAGCCAATAACCTTCGCCCCACTCAAAATCCCACTATTGCACGATGGGATCTACCTTCGGTACTAACAGCGATGACAAAACCTCCTTTCAAACCAATTGAGTCCATCCCCATTAACTGGCTACAACTCAAGACAGTTTTCCTAACAGCCATAGCTTCAGCACGGCGAGTCGGAGAATTACAAGCACTATCCCACAAAGAACCTTTCCTACAATTCTACCCTGACAGAATCTCTATGAGACCAATATCTTCATTCCGCCCAAAAATCGCGTCCCACTACCACCTTAACCAAACTATAGAAATTCCAGCTCAACTTCCACCAGAGGACATTCAAGCCGATCCACAGCTTCGCCTACTAGGCATGACCCGCTTACTCTCTACGTACTTAGCCAGAACGGCGACCATACGCAAATCAGACAGACTATTCATTATCACTCAAGGTATGCAGACTGGGCATGGCAGCATCCAAAGCTGCCATTGCAGGAAATACCTCAGAAAAGCACTAGCAGAGGCTTATAAGGCTAACAAGTTGCAAGTACCTACAACAATAAAGGCACACTCCACCAGAGCCATTGCCACCTCATGGGCAGAAAGAAACATGGCCACTGCAGAAGAAATTTGCGCTGCAGCCACATGGTCAACAATCCACACATTCACCAGACATTACAGACTGGACGTGTCCCAACAACACAAGACAAATTTTGCAAAAGCAGTACTCCTAGCGGCAAACACAAGACACTCTGACATTGTCACGTCTAACCCACCCTAGGCTTCATTCACTGCTTTTAATAACCCATGATGTATAGTGAGTGCCTCAGAGACCATCCCCACAATGGTAGTTTACTCACCTGGTAAAGGTGATTGTCGGGAATGGCTCTGAGGCACTCCACGCCTCACCCTACAGCACAACGTGACAATGACACATGGAAGCAACTTTGGACAGATCATAGCATACTCTCTGTCTCACACAACATGTATTACTACTTCATCCATTAAAAAATATGTTTACTTTTAACCATCCAATCTCTACAGAGCAGTACATAAGCGTTATTAAGATACAGTTGGGGGGCAATTTAACTTTACTTGCATTTCAGACACAGCTTTGGAAAACATCGAACTGACTAGAAGTGACCAGAGACACTCAGAAGGGGACATCCACAAAACTAGTCACATGTGCATCAGACAACCTATCAGGTGTATACAACCCATGATGTCAGGTAAGTGGAGTGCCTCAGAGAGCCATTCCCCCACAATCACCTTTACCAGGTGAGTAAACTACCATTTTGAAAGTACTTCCCGTAGAGAGGGAAGGGATCATTATTTGTCCCCGAGGAAATAGCCAGCCAGTCACTCCCACTTCTTAATTTGCCTGCCTTGCTCCAGCTCTCAGACGTTTTAGCACGTCTAACTAGTGAGAGGGTGTGGGGGCACTCATTTGAAGTGAATGAGGCTGTTTTCATTTATAGTTTTATGTTGGCTGCTGGTGTCACAGAATTGACTGATGAGGAAAGAGTATCAGAACCAAATCTAATGATGTTACAAATCTGTAGGATCAGAGGGGGATGGACCTTCTTTCCTTGTTTGATATAACAAGGGATCCATTATTAATGTATGAAATGAAGCTTGAATTTAAGGACCTGAAATCAGAAACAAGAGCTTATCCATTCTAGATTGAAAGTCTGAAGTTTAACACCACATGAAGAAAATTCTATTACACACTGAGGATTGTTAACTGGGTAAATTTAATACTAAAAGGGGTCAGCATAAAATACTATTTTCAATGTAGACTAGCGCTACTGTAGGCTCACGCATCCTTGGCTCAGAAGAACCTTAGTGTAACCCCCCTGCAAATGGGGGTTCCCAAAAGACTTCCAGGAGCTTGCTTGAATGCTCCAAGCCTGAATGGTGTTTGGCATTTAAGCCATTTATCAGTGAGTGTTTTTAGAACCTCTGGTACTGTCTCTTTAGAGCTGTCTGCTTGCAGACATAATTAGTGTATGGGGGACTGTGTGTTTCTTTGATTGAGTACCACCTCAAGCTGCTGCCAATTCACTTCATTTTGCAGTCACTAGGGTGCAAAGGGAACCTATCTGAAAGATGTAACTGTTTGCCAGAAATTATTTAGAGTAATAATGAAATTACAGTTTGTCTAACCTGCTTTCTTTGCAGTCAGAACTGTGTCTCTAGTTCCCATTCTAGTTTTGAACTGCTGAACTGGACCAATCAGTGTGGGGTAAGCTAGCTCTAAAATGGTGCCTTGGACGAATCAGAACTTGGACTCATAATCTGAGCCAGCCACAAGAGGATTGTATGAGCAGTGACTCTGGGAGATGTAGTTTAGTCTTCAGCACCTTTTGGACCAACAGCAGCAGTCTATTGTGGTGACAGCCAATCCAGTCAAGAACTGGGAGGAACTCAAAGGAAGTGCCGGTTTTGTCGGTTGGAGTTTCAGTTGAGCTTTGGCAGTGAAGAAGGAAGGAGCCCTGTGCTTTTTCAGTGTGCAGTTTTAGTCAAAAACGGTGTAAGGCCCAGAGTTCGGTCTGCAGCTTGTGTAACAGCTTGTTAGGACTGAATCTGTCCTGTGAAAAGAATCAAAGGATCTCTGAAGAGTAGAAACCAGGCTCACCCTGTAGAAGACTGGAGGAATTGCTGAAAATTACACTCGGTCTGTCAGGAACTGAATCTGCTGTGTGTTCTCCGGGTATTGTGCAGTAATTGCGATCGGGATACAGATGCAGCCTGCCTGGTATAGTGCTTTCTTTTATATGGATGTGTGAAGAGGTTTGTGTACCTCAAGTGAGCCCTGCTGACATTGAAGGACCCTATCTTATTTGGAGGTCGTGAGTACTAATTCAGGGTTGCTCCCTGTTGAATTGCCACATTAAATCCAAATGGAATTACTGTACTGCTGACTGTTTAATTCTCCTTTTCTCTGTGTGAAAGGGCCCCTACCAGCTGCCACGGTTTGGACTAGCCACTAGGGCTTGGGTACCCAGGGACAGTAACTGATAGGGATAGGAGTGCACAGAGCCATAGGTAGATTATTAGAGTGATAAGCTGATTAACCTGATTTCCCCCTGTCCTTGTTATATCCCCCTAAATAAATCAGAGCTGCTTGTTTCAGCAAAGTTATACTGCCTGAGGTATTTGTCTATGTTAAAGTACTGTACTGTGATTGTTGCACTGTGTCTCATTTCACAGGAGGTCCCAGTGCCGGAACCAGACCTGGGGGTAAGTGTATACTGTGAAGGTAATTTGATATATTGTGTGGGCCACTAGTGGGAAGAAGAGGTTGCAGTGTCCCAGAGGGCTGTGACCAAGTTAGTTTAACTATTGCAAACCCTGACCTCTGGGTGGAGGCACCCGCCATTGGATCCAGGCGCCTCAACCTGTTAGTGGCAAATCAGGCAGGGGTAGTAGCCCCTGGGATAGCGCCATCTAGGGGTTACATTAGTATAAACCTTTTCAAACTTTTAAACCACTGTACCAGTTGTTACCAAGTTTTCTGGATCCAGGGATCATAGGCCCAAGAATGTACATGCCAAATTTCAGATTACTCCATCCAAGTACTGGGAGCTATTAACTGCAGAAATCAGGGTTTTGCATAGAAGTGCCATCTCAATATCTGTATCTTTCTGTCTGTCTAGTCCCTACTCTCCAAGTATACCTTCTTTCTAAAGTTCTTTATGTTATGAACATTTTTGCTAATGTTTTGCAGATATAGTCTGCGTTTATTTGTGAAGTCGTATTTCCACAGGGCCTCCTTAAGAAGGTCACCTTTTATGCATTCTAGGAGATTCAGTTCAGTCAACTTCTTGCCACGACACAGCGCTGGCCCATGTTCCTGCTACTGTTTTATGTTATGCCGTGTATGCAGATACTGAACACAAAGTAGCTGGTCACTTGTGGAAGACCGCCCAATAAGTTAGACCCATGAAGCACTCGTTTTTTCAAATCGTTCGTTTCAGTGTAAAGAGATGTAGTGAGCTTTCTGTTGTTGGATTTCAATGTGACTGGTTATGGAGATATTCTTTAGAAACCTTGCTTCCAAAACAGTGTAACATTAGAGAACTTGGTGAGGAAGACTGGGTGAACACGTAGAGTGCAGCAGAATCCCAGCGTTCTTGTTCACTGGTGGCTGGTATCAGTGCCTGTTTTTTTTTTAGGCTATATGTTTCTGCATTATTAACAGAGCACATCTAACATCCTAGTTTAGAGCACATAAGAATTATAGCTGAAGAAGTCTCAAGATAACTCTGTTTTTAGTCTAATGTAATATTTTTGAGTCGCCATGGTGTTTTTTTTTTTCTCAGCAATCCTGTATTTCTGTCAAAAATATTAATATATTCATTTTCCATTTAATTTTCTCTCATTCCTTTATCTGAGATAAGAGATTCTGAAGTGTGTATAAGTTCCTACTCCTGTGCCCCACCTGCCGTGAGAAAAAAAAAAAGTATCTTGTTGTGGTGGCTGTGCTGATTACCATTCATACCAGATATAAATGATGCTTGGGACTATTTTGTCTTATAACTGAGTGCAATCTATAATAAATATTCACTTTAAAATCTAAAAAGATAAAAAAAAAAACTCCGCACTGTGGTTTAGTAGTCAATTGATACAGTTAAAAAGAGAGCTGGCTAGTGGAGTGAGTAGCCCAGAAAACTGGATTAAATATTGAGCAGTAAGAAAAAAATATGTGAATAAAGTCAGAGCTGCAAAAGAAAAATACTTTTAAGAACAAAACAAGGGAACTGGCTGGTAAGCCAGATGTTTTGGGGCATAAAGTTCTAAATGGAAAAAACGGCAACTGATGCACTCAGAATAACTAATGATAACAGTTTTCTCAGACACTGATGTACCAGGTAAGTTTTAATGAGTATTTTTATTAATGTGGGAGCTCCTGATGGTATGTATAGCAGTTCAGTGGGAAAGCAGGGATATAACACATGTTACAGGTGAGGTTGGTAGGCAGTTTGTTTTCAAAGATATAACAGCGCAGTAGGTTTGTAAACATTTGTTTGTCTTAAGGAGACACAAAAGCGGTGGGCCTGATAACCTTACTCCAAGATTATTGAAATATGCAGCACTGCAGATCTCGGAACCCTTGGCAGACTGGTACCTGTTTAAATTTGTCCTTGACATCAGAGGAGTTGCCTTTAGGATGGAAGCAGGCAAGTCAAGCGTTGTCCCTATTTTTAAAGGGGGCAGCCTTGAGCTAATGAAAAATTGTAGACCAGTTTCATTACTCCCAGTGGTGGCGAAGTTGCTGGAGAAGATGGTGGCAAAACAGTTACGGTCTTTCCTGGAAGAGGGCAGTAAACAGGACAAATTTCAGTCTGGTTACTGTACAAAACCGTTGTACAATTTCTTCCATGTTGACAGCCTTGGAGGATGTCAGCAAGGATTCAGAGCTTGGAAAAGTTACTGGGGCTGTTTTTTAACCTCTCCAAGGCATTCAGCATGGTGGACCACAGGGTATTACTAGGGAAGCTGACTGAGGTTGGGTTGGGAGATGGGGCATTGACCTAGTTTAGTAGCTGCCTTACTGGTAGGACATAGAAGGCTATAGTGAACGGGAGACAGGAGAATTGCTTCTAAAAAGGGGCGTTTCTCAGGGGTCAGTACTAGGCCCATTAATATTTACACTGTACTTAAAGGGCTTGGCGGAAAGCACTGGAGGGGAAGACTAGCATCTGTATGCAGGTGATACAGTGGTCTGCACCTCCGATGCCTCACTAGAGCAGGATTCATTTTTGGGTGGGGGAATGGATCAATTGGCACACAGTTTTTTAATTTTGAAATGTCTTTTTTTTTTTTTTTTTCCTACCATAGAGACAAGCTGCTCACTGTTACAGAGGTTTTAAACTGCTGTTTTATGAATCTGGGCTCAGTTGAACAATGTGGCCCATTATTTTTTTCATTTGACCCATGCTTTTTATACTCAGTGGGTCAGTGTCCCACATAGATAAACATCTGAAATTAACCCTGCTAGAGGCAGTTCAGATATGGCTGCAGTCAGCCTTTGATGGTTTCCAGTCACTTCTCAATCAGATCTCCCTAAAATAATTGAGGAAAACCAGTGTAATGTTGTTTACAGTTCAAAAACTGAATAAAATAAATGACTGTGCACTGGTTGTCTTCTCTAAAGATGGAGATAGAATTGAGCAAGCAGAGGGGTACAAATATTTAGGTTTTTGGACAGATATTCCAGGGTCTGGCAACCTACTTGTTACATAACTCATAAGCAGATTAAGGCAGTGCTTGGGGGCCCAATTATCTGAACAAGGGCTGCATGAATTTAGAGATGAGCCTGCAAGTAGCACAAACATAGACACTTCCCATTTTCACTATGCCAACCTTGCTTATGAGTTCCATATGAAGGATAAGATTCATAAATTAGATATTGTACAAAAGACTGGCACTTTTTAAATAGTTTGTATAACACCCATAGCTGTGCTTTATATAAAAAATTAGGTTGCTTATCCCTGACTGATGCAGATTGCATAAAATGCTGTTTTCACTAAAATACATACAGAACAAAGTCCCAGATTACTTGAGAGGCTATTACTTTGAGGAAAGCATGCTTCCTTGAGAAGTGCATGTCTCCCCAAACTGGTATACCCCCGTATAGTTACTGCAAGAGCTAGGCACTTCTTCAGCTATTGGGTGCCGCATGTAGAGAATTCCCTCACTGAGACATTAGACTTTAGAGAAGAAAATCCCCCACACCTATACAAATAAAAGCATGGTTCCTATCACCCCAAACATGTGCCAAATGTAGGGAAGGTACAACATAATCTTAATAACCTAGGTTTATATTGAATGCTCGCCCCCAAATATTTCTCTGAACACTTACTAACATACTAAAATGCCAGCAGAGTAGGCCCAATGGTCTATCGAGTCTGCTTGAGAGGCAGTACCCTTAATGGGCACTGCAGTCATCTTCCTGATTTCTCTCGCTATCCCCCCTTCCCCCAGCCGGGGTTCCCCTTCCCCAGGCAGGTGGCCCTTCCCTTCATCTCTCTCCTGTATCTGTCCCAGCCTCTCTTGAACCCTTCCACCGTAGACACCTCCGCCAGTTCCTCAGGCAGTGCATTCCATGGATCCACTACCCTCTCAGTGAAGTATCACCTCCTCCTTTCCCCCTAAATCTCCCTCCAGCCTCCAACCATGCCCCCTAGTGGGCCTTCCCACCTGTCTTGGAAAGATCCCATGTAGGCATACCTTATTAACCCCTTTTAGATACTGAAGACCTCAGTCATGTCCCCCTGTCTCTCCTCTCCTCCAGTGAGAACAGGTCAAGCTCCTCAAGTCTTTCCTCATAAGTCCTATCTCCCAGACCCTGGATCATCCTAGTTGCCCTCCTCTGAACCCCCTCCAGGAGCTGAACATCCTTCCTGCGGTGCGGGCGCCAAAACTGCATGTAGTACTCGAGGTGCGGCTTGACAAGGCAATTGTACAGTGGTATAATCACCTCCCTACTTCTTGAGGTGATCTCCCTGGTGATACAGCCCGACATTCTGTTTGCCCTGGCTGCAGCCCTCCTACACTGTTCCAAGTTATTCATTCTGGCATCCACCAGCACCCCCAAGTCCTTCTCACTTGAGACCTGCAATATGTCCCCCTCCTAGGGTGTACACCTGACCCGGGTTTCCTTGCCCCAGGTGAAGCACCTTGCATTTTGCGGTATTGAACCTTAATATTCAGGCATGTGACCATCGCCCTGGAACATCCAGGTCTCTCTGCAGGGCAACCCTACCCTCCTCCCCATCCACCACTGCCCCCAGCTTAGAGTCGTCCGCAAAGAGACTAATTTCACTCGTGATGCCCTCCCTGATGTCAGAGATGTAGGTGTTAAACAGGAGCGGTCCCAGAACTGACCCCTGTGGGACCCTGCTAATGACCCCCCAGGGGATAATATAATAATAATAATAATAATAATTAATAGTAACATTTATTTGTATGGCGCCTTATCCAAAACCAAGGCGCCTCACATTTTAAAAATAATAATAATAATAAAATCATAACATATTTCAATAAAAGCATACAAATATCCATAATTTAGTCAAATTCAGTTGTTAAAAACTTGAAGCCACAAATAAGTCTTTAATGCCTGCTTGAATGCCTCCACAGTTGCGCACTCCCAAATCCAGGGTAGAGAATTCCAAAGGGTAGGCGCAGCAAACTCAAAAGCTCTTGCCCCGGAAGATTTTAAACATACCATTGGAACCTCTAGCAACCCCTCGCCGGATGAGCGGAGTGATCGACCGGGCTGGTAGGGAATCAGGAGCTCTTTCAGGTAGTCCGGGCCGAGTCCATGTAGGGCTTTAAAAGTCAGCAAGCCAACTTTGTAGGTGATCCGCCACTGTACTGGCAGCCAGTGCTGCTCACGCAGCACCGGCGAAATATGACAAGATAGCGAAGACCCTGTCAAAAGCCGGGCCGCTGCATTCTGCACCAGCTGCAGGCGACTGATTTCTACCCCAGAAAGCCCTAGGTAAAGGGAGTTGCAATCATCTAAGCTAGAGGAAACAAAGGCGTGGATCAGTGTCGGAAAGTCATCGGACGGAACTAGGTGCCTAATCCTGGCAATATTCCTAAGATGGTAAAAGGAAGTTTTGACTACCGCCGACACCTGCGCCTGCAAGGTCAGCCCTTCGTCAAAAATTACCCCCAGGTTATGCACCCATTCAGAGGTCGGGAGTGAGGTGCTGCCGAGAAGAATTCTTGAGGGCGCACCCTCCCCTAACCCCCCCTATCCGACGACCCGGATCCCCAACAAACACCTCAGTTTTGTCTGGGTTCAACCTTAGCCAACTGGAATCCATCCAATCTTGGATTTCTTTCAGACAGTTATTAAAGACCGATACAGCTCCATTCTGGTCGGGTGCAAAAGATTGGTAGAGCTGGGTATCATCAGCATAGCAGTGAAACCTCAGCCCATACCTTCTTACAATGTCTCCGAGGGGCAGCATATACACCACAAACAACATGGGTAAGAGGACTGAACCCTGAGGTACTCCACATGACAGAGAAGTAGGGTCTGAGGAATAAACCCCCGACACCACTCTGAACTCTACCCATGAGGAAAGATCAAAACCACCTGAGGACTGTTCCCGACAGTCCACAGATGAAACTCAGACAGCCCAACACCTCATGGTCCATGGTGTCAAAAGCTGAAGAGAGGTCTAGAAGGACCAAGATGGAATGGTTCTTCCAATCTCTAGCCATCAGATCATCATTGAGCACCCGAACCAGCACTGTCTCGGTACTGTCTCTTATGGAACCCAGACTGGAGTGGTTCATAGATGTCATGGATGGTCAAATGGTTCTCCAGTTGCACAGCCACTATTTTCTCAATAACCTTCCCTATAAAATGAAGGTTAGAGACAGGTCTGTAGTTAGCATGACAGTCTGGGTCCAAGGAAGCTTTCTTCAAGAGAGGTGTTACCACCGCCTCTTTCAGAGAGCTAGGAAACTCTCCAGACTCCAAGGAGCACAAGACAATCCACGCCAGGACTGGACCGATAACCTCAATACCTCCCAAAATTAGGGAACTAGGTCCAGGATCCAATCTACAGCACGTAGGGTGCACACTCTGGACGAACCGCATGACATCCATGAACTCTGGGCAGCCAAAGGTACTCCAAGACAATCGAGGTGTAGTGACCTCATACTGATCAATAGCAGTGCTCATAGAGTGTGCCGGCTGGAATCCTGCCCTGATGCCGGCCACCTTATTTGCAAAGAATCGAGCAATTTCATCGCACTCTAATTGCGAAAAGGCTTTCTGTACTTGTAGGCAGACTGGGTTGCACAGTCTGTCCACAATACGGAAAAGCTGAGCTGGTTGATTCTGAGCAACTGCAAATCTCCCTGGACAGGAATTCTGCCTTCTTACGGGAGATTGCAGATTGATAGACTTGATAATGGTCCAGCAGACTAAGGTGGTCGGCATCAAGGGTGGACTTCTGCCAGCAACGCTCCAACCTTTGACCTAGTCTCCGCAACTCCCTCAAAGTCCCATCAAACCAGGGAGATCGAGGGCAAAGGGAGAGAGGTTGAACGCGGACAGGGACAATAGAATCCAAAGCTGTCAACGGCTGAATTATAGGCCACCATGAGAGTCTCAGGATCACTGCTGGCAAACGAGGAGGATGATGGGTCAAGAATCGCCATTAGGCTCTGAGAACTTACATCTCGTAAAGGGTGGTACCTGACCATATCCATAGGGGTAGGCCTACCGGGGTATAAAAACTAAATGCCATGGTGCAGTGATCGGACCACCCGACTGGATCCATCTCCAAGTCGGAGGCTTCGATCCCTAGGAGGAAGACTAAGTCAAGGGAGTGGCCATGTCTATGAGTAGCAGAGGTAACCACCTGTGTTGGGCCCAGAGAAGACATCAACTGGAGGAAGTGTTGTCCAAATTGCGAGAGTTCGTCGTTGATCCAGGCATTGAAGTCGCCCAGAACCATCAGTCTTGGCGACTCAAATGCCATGTCGATGACGAAGTCTGCCACTTCCTGAAGGAAACGTTTCTCATCACCGGGTGGACGATAGACTAGAACGATCAGACAACCTACACCTGCTACAATGGTACACTCGAATGACTCCGTCTCCCCAACCAATACACTTGTGCAGTTGAGTTTGGTCTTGAAACAAGCTGCCACCCCCCCCACCGCCCTTGTGGTCCAATCTCGGAAGGTGTATTACCGAGTACCTGGCTGGAACTAAAGCCTTCAGAATGGGGCCAGAATGCTCAGCCAGCCAGGTCTCGGTAATCCAAGTCAGGTCAGCAGTTTCCACAAGATCAGCAATAATTGCGGTCTTGTTTTTGACCAACCTGGCATTGCGTAACACCGTCCGAGTTGGACAAACACCTCGTGCCTCCTGAACCACCTGCTGAATCAATTCGGTCGTGCCCTTGGGTATGGGAACCAGACATGGTGGACCATGTTCTGATTTCCATTTCGCCCCAGGGCGTCTCTCGACTCCCACGACCCCGATTAGATGACCCCGCTCACTCACCCTCCACTGTTTGCCACCCCCATCCTCCTCCCTCTCCTCCGTGTAATACCAAGTGCTCTACAGCACTGTTAAACACCAAATTCCAGAGGAGGAGAGAAGAAGGGATGGAGGGCACGAAGAGCAGAGGGTGAGTAGTGCACAACTGTGGGGGCAGACAGACAACACATTCTGTACAAGCTTAAACAGGCAGATGGAGTCTAAAATAACACTTAATTACTGCAGAGCTCCTAAACATACATAAATCTAATTCAACAAACTTTTAGAAAAAATTAACAATCCAAAACTCTAATCATAAATAACCCCATAAAATAAAATTAAATAGCCCAGGAAAGCTCTCACCTCCCCTGAGCAATACCAGTGCTTTATTAATCCCTGGCTCTGCTCTCACCAGACCCTAGGAATGAAATAATAAAATTTAAAATTTGTTGCAGATGTCCGACGACAAATTACTCAGTCCTTAGTTCTGCTCTCACCAGAATCAAAGAAAAGTATATACTCAAATAAACATAAAACAATCTTTTGCAGATGTCCAAAAAATAGATTGCTCAATCCTTAGTTCTGCTCTTACCAGAACTAATTTGTCAGCCAGTACAACAATTATATTCCATGATTAGTCCATATCCAGATCCATAATATTATCTGACAGTCTTGGCAGTTTGATAGTCTAATAATAAGGGCAATCCCTAATACCACAGCCCGCAAGAGGTGTGTCAAACAGGGACCAGAGGGGGCTCCCCCTTCCGAAGAAACAACTTTAGGCCCTCGTAGCCAGCCCCCCATGACCCACAACTACAGCCCCCAGAAGGGCAGGCCCCATGGCACGACTCACTGGAGGTTTGGGAGAACCCTGCACACCCCCAGGCTCCCCTCAGAGTCGCTGAGTAACCCCCGTCTGGTCATGGGAGACTGGCTCAACACCCTGTCCCAAGGACATTAGAGGAGCGCCCCCACACACACACACCTCACCAGCTACTGCTATGTATCGGGTAACCCACAAAGCATCTGTTGGATGCACTCTCACCATACCAGCAGCCTTTTTTACACAGCCAACGTTCCTTACGGCAAGATGCTTCTTACAGCCAGTCCGTCTTTCAGTCATTGGCTCGGGAAAGTTCAAATCTTCAAGTAAAATCCCATGCATGAAGTCACCACACAGTTCTTCTTTAATGTTCCCTCTAATTCCAACACAGACTCAGCACAGAAAAGAAAGGGATGGTCGTAGCGATGTTTTTGAAGCCAATTCACTGGATCGCCAGTTCACTGGCTTACCCAGCACAGTCCCAGCACTACCAGCCGAAATAATCCTTTTTCCACTAAAGGGAAAAAGAAAACCCCCCACTTAATCCAATTGCTGCCTAAGTCCTAGAGAGCAAAGTGCTATCTGCCAAAGGTATGAGACTACCCCTCCTACCACCACCGGCTGGATACGCCCAGATAGCCAGCTTCCAATCCACCCCCATCTTTCCCAGCTTATCCAGCAGATCAGTGTGGGGAACCGAGTCAAATGCCTTGCTGAAGTCTAGGAAGATGACACCAACTGGCCTACCCTAGTCGAGTGCGGCCGTCGCCCATTCGTAGAACTCCACAGTATTAGTTTGACTCGATCTTCCTGGACGAAGCCATGCTGGCGATCATCCAGGAACTGTTCCCCCAAGGACACCGCCAGCCTCTCCTTTACTGTCGTCTCCCATCAGACTGCCCACCACTGATGGCAGGCTGACTGACCTGTAATTCCCCCGCTCCTTCCTCGATCCTCCTTTATGGATGGGCACAATATGTGCCTCCCGCCAATCCCTCGGTGTATATGTCTTATTGATTGCAGTATTATTTATATAAAAATGGTTGTATATGTAACCCCTAGATGGCACTATCCCAAGGGCTACTCCCCCTGCCTGCGTGACTAGGTGCAGGTTAAAGGGCCTGGGTACTGAAAACGGGTGCCTCCACCCGGAGAACAGGGTTATTGGTAGCGTAGCTGACCTGGGTACAGCCCTCCGGGACGCTGTAACCCCCCTCTTTCCCCTCTAGTGGCCTAAGCAATGAACAACAGACACAGTTAAAATAATCCCTAATCAGCATACAAATCCCCACTCTGTTTGCACTTACCACTAGGGCTGATTCCACCAGTTCGACCCTGGAGACCCCCTGCAAAATAAGGTTAGACACAGCAGGTAACAGTACAGTGCTTCTTGTACAAAATGGAACCACAGTCAAGTTAAATGTAAAAAGATTTGGATCTGATTTATTCAGGGGGAATGAACAAGGGAGGGGTGTAATTTGGTTGATTAGTTCCGTAACTGATTCATTCAGGCAATCGTGCATGCACTTTAGAGTCCCTTCACAGTCACACACTCTGGGTACCTAGTTGGAAAAAAAAGGTGGGCCAGCCTGACACGCTGCCCGGGATAGACTGGCATTGCAGCTGGTCGGGGCCCTGTGATGGAAAGAAGGAGCATGCACAACCACACACAATTTGTAATCCGGAGCCTGGAGGCTCAGTTCATGACAAGAAAACAACAATTGAATCAGATGACAACACTTTTGATTTAGCTGATGTTGCAGGGAGCTACCCTGGTGTTACTCACGCTACCCAATACGAAACACAGGAGGGATGAAATGTCGACTGCAGGTCGACAAGCTGGTATGCCAGGAGAAGCAGGGCCCACACGATTCACAGAGGTGTCATTCCTGTTCAAGGTGTTGAGTAAGGGGTTGATCCATGGGAGAGTCTGTCGTCGATGATCTCTGCATCTGAAGTAGCTGACTGGGCCAAGGTGGCAGGGCCCAGGCCAGGTGAACAGTTCGGATTCAGTTTGATAGGTGCTGGAGATAGCTTCCAGCAAGCGTGACTCACTTAAGTAGTAGGGAACCAAATCGTGACCCACTGACAGCTTACAGCACATTTATAGTAAAGCAGAACACGATACTACAGGTCGGATGACAGTCCAGTTGCAATTTCCGTTTTCCTGAGCAAAACCGTGATCTCTGTGGTGATTCAGACATCCTGTCAGGCCAATCACTTACAGCAAATCTTCGGTCTTCTTCAGGTAACGGGGCAGTCACAATTCGGTATTTCTGGTCACAAGCTGGTTTGAATTCAGTCCGATTAATTTCACTAGCAGATCCCTCAGAAGGGAAGATGAAGCAGGCAAGCCAGACACAGCCTTCCCACCAGTTTCCTGCGCTACTACGCAGGAACAGCTGCTCGAATGTCTTGAGCATTTCACTCTCTCAACTCCAAACTCAGACTGACTCTCTGCTACAGGCAGCACCGGGACTTCCTTCTGATCCAGAAAGGGTTTGCTTGGTTGATTCATCTGTCAGTCAAAGCAAGGGCTCCCCCTCCAGGTCCATTTAGGTGCCAAAATGAAAAAAAACTACAATTCCTACAGAAATTCACTCCCACTAGACCCCTGGGGACAGACTTCATTTTGAGGTCCCCAAAAGGTACTGATTGGTGCAATACAGAAATGTCCATGCTGCAAAGAAAGGCAGGTTAGACAAACTATAATACCATTATTATTAGAGCAGCTAATCAGCAAACAATTACCAGTTCTAACAGAGCTCCCTCTGTGCCATTAGCGATGGCAGAACAGAGCAATATTATTGCAGCTCAGGTGGGGCTCAAGCCTGAAAACACTTGACCCCTATGCAGATTAATTATACACTACAAAAATAATGTCTCTTAAAGGGACATGCACGGAATCTAACAGGGCACTCGCATGCAAGCACTTTTACACCTGTAAAGACACAGAACACCCGCCTGGCAGTGGGCATTTAAGCACACCCAAGGAAGACTTTTGGGAACCCCCATTTATGGGGGAGGTTACATATATACTGTATCTAAGCTTTACTACTGCCTTTTTGAAAATGCTTTTTGCATCGTACTTAAATCTTTTCTATGATGTAACAGTAGCATGTATGTATGTATGTATGTATGTATGGGTGTCTGCAAATGAGCCTCGGCTCAGTGACCTATGCCAAAATAAACTTGAAACTTGATCCAAAACATGTGGTTAGACTGTCCTAATTAGTGTAGTTTGTAGATACAAAAGGTGATCTCGGCGGAAGAAATTTTTCAAAAAGGGCAAGTGGTGGCCATCTTTAATGATTTGAGTCATTAATTACAATCTGTGGGAATTAGATATACTGATGATGAATCTGAGGATGTGAGAAATACATTTTAGCTAAAAATGAAACAACTATATGATTAATTTTTGGGCTGCTGCTTTAAGTGGAATATCATTTTGGCCAGCTGGGGGCAAGGTGCATCCTGGCGATGAGGCACTCGGAGGGGGATGAGTGTGCGGACCGCCCATCTTGCATCTCTTGCTAAGTCAATCAAAGAACAGCTTTGGTGTCAGCTGTAAAGGTACAGTTTTGTCCGTAGGATCAAACGCAGTGTCACAGTGTATCACAGTTTCCTGCATGACAGCTGTCACTGAACTGCACGGTTTCCTGCAGAGCTCTGCAGGATCAGGTGCCTGATCTTGGCAGGCTCTACCTTAGCTGCTCAGCTGCCCTTCTGGCTTGGAAAGAGTACAGTCAAGGTGGTCTTTTTATCAGGGTGGGCAACAAAAAATAAAGGTGGGGATGGTGAAATAAGAAAAAACAAAATATAAAGTAATGCACAGGGAAGTAGTCTCGTATTATTGTGTTTTGTTTTTTTTTTTCTTCACAGCCGAGGTGTGTGTAATGTCCATAAGCTCAAGAGGTTCATGCAAAGGGTGTTTAAGACAAACGTATTATAACTTTTTCCTGTTTTTTGATTTCTTTTTTGTGTTCCCACCCCCATCTACACACACCATGTCTAATGTTTTTAAAAAAATCAATGCTAGCTTTGTGCTCCCTGTGCCTGCGTTGCTAAACACTCTAACCTGCCAAACCACTTCATCCATCTGTGTCTGTCTGTCTCTAGTCCTGTCATTTCTGTGATGCTGTTGATCTTAAAATAAGACGAGACTCGCAGCATGGCCTTCTTCTCTGGCATGAGTAAAGATGCAGCCGATGAAAATGAAGCACAGCTCAATGATGTGAGTTTCTGTTTATTTGTAATCGAGAGCATGATAGCAATAGCAGAATCAATCGGATAAATAAAAAAAATTATAAAGCAGTTGGGGGGGGTGGAAGGTTCTACGACAATGTACACAAAGTAATAAGGGTGAGCAGGATATTATGAAATGCCATAATACACAGTTGTGAAGTCAGACCATATATTATGGCATTTCAGGAGTGCTGGTTCTAGACTGAAATAGGGGTCCACCAATAATTATCATAAAATAATGGACTGATGCATTGTACCTGGGACCTTACAATTTAACCATTAGGGATCTATACTGGTAATTGTATGAAACAAAACGGTACTTTAACAATGTACTACAGGCCAGACCATTGGCGCTGTTGTAGGGTTACTGCTTGTGAACCTGGAGAGCTTGGTTTGGGAACAGGCTCGTGTCGTTGGGGGCTGGCCTGGGGAGGGAGGGTTGAGCATCTCGGATGCAGCTCTCCTCCCTTGGGGTGGCAGGATACAGTGTTTCACTGCTCGGCTGCCACCTGGTGGAGAACGGGTGGTAGCACATGCATGTGCTCACTACAGAGAAGGGTTGCTGTTGGATACTGTGTGCACGTCATTCCGTGATGAGAATAAGATCCAGGAGGAAAAAACAGCCCCGGTCTGATCATGCACCCCTGCAGGCCCATGCATGACAGATGAGGCAGGCCGCCCACCACCACGTGTGATCCTGGGTAAGAGACTGATAACGGGCACATTTCTGAGAAGGTCGGTGACTGGGCTGGGGCTGGAGGATGCTGCAGGACATGTGATTGGAGGCTCCAACACAAGATGGGGGGGGGGGAACAATGTGCTACTGTACTGACTGTCATCTCTTCTGATTTTTTTCCCCAGAGTTTTGGTCTCCTGTCTCACCTTAGGCTGACAGCCTAGTTTACATATCTCAGATGTTTTGAGTGTGTGAGTTACCTGCTCCACAGCTCAGTCAAGGTCTGCACTTCTGGATGGAGAACCTCCCCTCAGATGAAGAAAAGAAACCGGTGAGACCCACTTTGCATTTTTCTGACTGGTTGATTTTAACAAACTGCATCAATCAAGCAATCACACTTTATTTGTAAAAAAGCACAATTTCATAAAATGATCAAAGCACTTGTACAATAAGATATTAAAATGAGATAAATAAGAACACAGAATAAAAACAGAATAAATCTAATAAATATTGCTTAATAATCAATCAGAATGTGGAAAAGCCAGGTTAAAAAGATGGACTTTAAGAGCTGTGAGAGCATGTTTGTACACTGTATTGTCCAAGAGAAGTCCCCACCAGAGGTCCTGTGAAAATAAGTCAGTTTGCTTTAGGTATTGATGCCCTTGGGGGTAAATGTACTATTTTGGTGTTAACACCCCAAAAAGTGGAAAGGGTAGGGGCATTTGGTCATCAAGACTCTCTTAGTAAGACTGTGCCCCCGCGTATTATGCTTTCTGACGGTTTGCCATCAGCTGCCCACTTCATGCTCACCACTGTCACCTCTGTTCTGCCCTCGGGTGGCCTTCTCTTAAGAGCTGCCATCACTTGCACTCTCCCCTTTTTATCTATAGGTACTGAGAGAGACTCCCAGAATACCTTTCCTCTCTGCTGCTGCTGCCCACCACACTTTCGGCCTATCCCCTCAGAGATATCAACCACCACTGCATTCTTACCTGCAGGTGCTGCAGGTCGTGTGGCAAACAAGTTTTTTCTTGCAGGCTCATCTAGTTATGGAACTCTTCCTTCCTTCCTTCAAACCTTCTCCTTACATTGGTCACTGAAGAGACACTGAACGGAGCAGCCCTTTATGTTGTTTCTGCTCCTTTGTGGCCCCTAGGCTGGCATCCATTCATTAGCATCTGTCCATTTGCTTGACTTTTTGCTTCCAATACTTGCTGCAATGGTCCAGTTTAGGGTGTTTGTTTCTTTGGTATCAATAGTACCTTTTTATGGGGGTTGTTGCGTTCATGGCCATTCTGTTTGTTTTATATCCTGCCAATTGTTTACTTGCTGCTCTTTGAACACCTTATTCCCCCCCCATTGACTGTTGCCCCTCCTCCCCACAGAAGGCTCTGGTCCTCCACTAGCCACACCCCCATCCCCAGGCTTGCCCCCATGGGCGGAGTCACCGGGCAGACGCCCCCTTCCCAGGAAACACTGTCACGAAGTCCTGGTTTGCCCAACCCAGCAGCGCTGAGGGTTGAAGCGCTGGACGCCACACCTCACGCTATGCTGGCGACCAGAGTTCAGGAGCGAGCTTGGGTGCCGGGGGTCAGCATGGGTGGTAGAGGGTTGAGCGCCTGCAAACTGCTCTTCTCCGGGGCTGGGATTGCCCGTGCCAGCGGCTCCCAGTGAAGACCAGGGGGCACTGCAGCATGTAGGGCAGCACATACTCAGCGTGGCTGACGCAAGACAGGGTTGCCATGTGTCATTTGGGTCAGGGCGTGTGCCACGCATGGGAGGGTGAGCACCAGAACGAGGGAAAAGCCTGGTTTGTGGGGTAGGCAAAGGCATCTGCCCGCATGCCCATGGCCAGGTCCATCCTGCCTGGCCTTCCAGGTTCCTCCATCCGGAGGCCTCATCCACAGTCTATGTGTGCAAGAGCCCCCAAAGAGGAGGGGCGGCCCCACCCCGGAGGGGTTAAGCTGGGGGTGCCGACTGTGGGCAGAGGGGAGGAGAGAGGAAGCTCAGGTTGGAAGACTTCAGGCAGGGAAGCAGCAGGCAGGGTGCCTGAGAGAGGCCCCACAGATTGCAACCGGAGGGAAAAATAGTCAACGATGAAAAAAAGAAGTCCTGGCTTGCCCCCCAGGGCTAGGTCATGGGAGTGGGATCCTCCTCCCAGCAGACTTTTAGTCTGCAGCAGGGAGCAACGGCAGAGGCAGGGCCATCATAAGTGGCCTGCAATGCTTTTGATGATTTTTTTCCCTGGGCGGGGATGTGCAATGATGCCAGCATCTGCCCCACCCCCCTTTACCAGTGGGCACCGGCTGTGGCAGTACCCTTGACCTCCACCAGAGGTCTGCATAGCGCCAGACACACTCCTGGAGAAGGAGAGCAGTCCCTGGGATGCTTAATCCCTCTCCCCACGACCGCCCTCCAACTCCGAGTCTGTCCCTGAACCTGGATGTTAGCGCCGCAGACGGATGCCTTGCCGCTGTGCCAGGGGGGGCGGCTGCACGCCTTATGGTTTTACTGTTATTATGTTTGCTGTATTATCTTGTGTCTTTCTATTATTGCATTGTCCCCATCCCTCAGACCACACCTGGAAATGAGCTGTAAAGCTCAGTGTGCTGTCCTGGCCAACTCTTTCAAAGAAATAAATTACAGTATGCACCATTTGTATCATCCATGCTTAAAGGCTACCCATACCCTGTTTTTCAGGGATCACTGTTTAAAACATCCAAGATTGTGATGACGTCGATCATCAGCAGACATTTTAGAATATGGGACTGTTTACCTAGAGTTTAGCCATTTTCATCATTTTTGTCAGGTTTGAAAAATGTAAACCGTCTCTACCCCATTTTGAAAAGCCATGCCACAGTCTAGACATAAGATGGCAATGTCGTGCTGACATGGGACATGGCATCAATGAAGTGAGACCACAGTTACATAGTCATAGAAGCTCTATGTGCTGGCCTATTTATGCTCGTAATGTTTAACTTATAAAATCACACTAACGTGCAGATCAGTACTTAGCATGTTCATCAGAGTCTGCCTGTAATCAAAGCATAATGGAAACACAATACACTTTAAAGAAAAGTAAGCAAAGGTAATGAATTCTGCAACAGAACCTCAGTTCGCCGGTAGGGTTCAATTTATTACAGTATATGAATATTGACTGGAAGTTAGGCTTATAGTGGAAAGCAGTTACCCTGCTGGGTGAAAACAAAATCAACAGTGAATTACTGTATAATACCCAAAGCAAAAGACTCTAGTCATTTGTTACGAGGAAGGTTTTCAAACGCACTGCGAGTCAAGTAATAGTTTTTGTAGACATGCTTACGAGCTCAGTAATGGGACAAAATTCGGCAGCCCAAGGGTTAAACGAAACCTAGGGAGTAACATTTTTCAATACTCTTGTATTCCTAATGCTTTTAAAGTAGCAGTGTGTGATAGTGGTGAAAATTCTGAGCTATACTTTTTGTTACTCTGTTGTACATTGTCCCTTATCTCCTGACTTGTATGATACCCGTATTGTCCACTTTGGAGTCTGCGTTAGTACTTTTTCACATTTGGAATAATAAAAGGAGTGCTCCTTTCAGTAGGGCTTGGAGCAGGTTTTCGTCACTACTCTCAGCTGGTTTTGTGGAGCCATTGTCCCATAAGGTCAGGGAGCAGTGTCTGCTACATGACAGTTCATTCTAGTCACAAAAGAAGTGATCATAAATAATGACTGTTTGAATACATCAGAGAGTAGTCATGAAAACCTGGTCCGAACTATAATAAAAGGAGTGCTTCTTTTAATATTTCAGCTGTAAAATAAATAAATAAATAAATAAATAAATAAAAAAAGTAGGAAAGCATACTCAAAATGAGTATTATATAATTAAAAAAAAAAAGAGGTTAGAACAGTCTGGAGATGAGGGAAATCTAAACCAGAATAAAAAAGTATAGGTCAAAATGTTTAGCCCTTTCATGTATTGCTGTTTAAAACATTGTTGTATTCGATATCTGTTCTTTATGATACCATTAGGTCTATGGCCTGATACTCCAGCTTCTTCAGTACAGTTGGTTTACTAGTTCCATTTTTTTTTTTTTTTTCCATAAAGCTTTTTGCCTTGGGTATGTAGACAGGCAGGCTTTTAGCCCATTCCCTGCCCACCTTGACTGGTGTCCGCCTCCCCTGACTCACTGGGAGTGAAGTCCCCAAATGATTGCCCCCATGGCAGGGCCATGGATGGCCCCCCGTGCACATATCCAGATACCCCTGGTGGTCAGGTGGCATCACTGGCTGTGAGAGGGTGGGCAGGGCTTCATGAAGCCAGTTAGATTCATTTTCCATATTCTGGCTCCACATTACCCTGCCGTGGCAACACATCCACGCATGCCTATGAAGGTGTGCACACACTGCAGAACTGCAGCCCCTCCCTTTTGAACCACTCGCTAATCAGCACTACCACTTGGCCTCCCCCGGTGGCAGTCAGAGACTGAGACAGCTAGCCTTCCCTATCTGGGAGAGGAAAGTGGTCCGTCAGACGCTTGATCCTCTCCTACCCCAGCCAACCTCTAGCAACCCATGCTCATTTCCAAACATGGGTCGCCAGCATGGCAGGAGGGTAAGGCATTCAGCGCCTCCGCCCTCCACACCACTGGATCGGCTCTTATTTCCATGTTCTAAAAGAAACCAGTACAGTGGCTATGTAGGTGAGAGGGTAGTTCAGACTCCAAGACCATTCCATCCTTGGCCTCTCTTGTGAGACAGCTAACCCAGTTTTCTGGATCGTTTTGTGATGCTGGCATCTGTACACTAAGAACTGTACTGAGGTCACCACAGCTCATTTCACATAGGCCAACCAGCAGACATAGATGATAATCATTTTTAACCACTAATGGCCTGAGCTGGTTTGGAAGCACTGTCTGAGAGGTGAAAGGCTCATTAATGCGCTACCAATACACTGAGCCTATCGGGTCCTACCTGAGGCATTATTTCTTTAATAAAAATTGGATTCTTGCATTAGACTTTTGTAGCCTAGGTCTGAAATGCAGATGTTACTTTTCCAAATTGACATGGATGGATTTAAGTAGTAGTAGTAAATATCTTTATCTTTATATGGGATTAGACTATTAGGACCTGAAGGCCCTATTTACAAATATGATACACAAATGGGAAACTATTTCAGCTAACTGATCATGTACTTTGTGATTAATTTTGAAAAAAAAATGTAAAACAAATAGCCATTCTGTGATGAAACGGGCTGGCAGTATAGCCTGGAGGTTAGAGTAAAGAGCTGTGAATGAGCTTAGTACATCTAGCAGACCTGGGTTTGATTCTAACAAAGCTTGCATACTTTATGACCCTGAGCAAGTCACTTAACCTTCTCAGTGCTCCTGAGTCACCCCTGAAAACAGGTCTTGAGCCTAATGGTGCCTTACCTGGCTACCAAGGAATTAAAAAAAAAAAACAAACAAACAAACAAAAAACTATTGATGAATTACTAGCCCCCTGCATAGTGTAGCACATTACACTTGGTAACATGCCTCCTCCAAACCAGTTTCTGAAGTGAAAGTTTGAGAACTCGATTCTGATGTCTCCATGGCTGACTTGCATTTGTCCCCTTGGATTGTTTTCCCTTGACCTAGGAACAAAATGTCAGGCCTATATTTATTTTAGTAAGTCTATGTAGAAACTTCTCCCAGAATGTAAGGTGTGTTTACATCACTGTTGCATTCCTGTAGTGGTATGGCTCTAAACATGGGAGCTGCCAATGTGCAACAGGCTTTGTGATTCCTTCCTGTGTCCTTCTTCTGACCCTAGCTCTCTCTGGTGTGTGTTTTTATTTGTAACTTTTAAAAATTCTCCCTTCCTGCCAGCCAGGTAATGCAGCATTAGGGCTGCTGCTTGCTGCTCTGGCTACCTGGGTTCGGGAATGGACTCTGGTTACAGGGGGCTGGCTGGTGAAGGAGTGATGAGCATCCCACGGGACAGCTCTCCTCCTTCAGGGGAAGGGGAGGGATTCCGTCCTCTGCTGCTTGACTGCCACCCAACAGGAGCTGGGTTGTAGCACAGCGGAGGCTTCCAGAGGGAATAGAGGGAAGCTGCCGGACACTGAAACATACATGTGTGCTATCACATGCCTGGACATCATACCATATCATGCTGGCTAGCCCAAGGAGAAGAATGGCTGAAAAATCCTGAATGGCAGGATACTAGCTGACCCCCTGCAGACCCCACACCACCTACCAGGCACCTGCCACCTAGACAGTTTCCTTACCCAGCCAGTGAAGTTGCTGTCCTTAGGGACCCCACCATGAGGGGGCATGCCATGGGGGAATACAGGAGGTTGGGGTAAGCACCTGGAGATGGTGGGTGGTGAGGCTAGACGGTCGTCGGATGGGGTCACCTGGCGGTAGTAGGAGATAAACACAGTTAAAAAAAAACGAACAAAAAAAAAACCTCCCTTTCACTCTCTCCCTCTGCACGCTTCCTCCTTTGACCCTAGACCCACACTCCCGGTGTCCTTTTAAAATAAAAAACTCCCTCCCGCTCTCTTTTATTGTACTCCCTCCCCGACCCGTGATGCCATGACTAGTGTTTTTGGAATTTTCTTTGTGGGATCCGAGCACCCTCCAATGGATAGCCTCACTATCCGTCCACTAAATCTGATCCCTATCAGACCAAACCTGTATGTTGGATCCCCAGTCAGATTTTGGGGATCCAAGATCAGCTGGGGTCAGATGTCTTAATCCGTGGGTTGAGTCTTTGGATCCTACGCTCAGACAGTTGTGATTCGACTGTAGGATCCTTGATCCAATCATCACATCCCTTGGATCTGATCAGATCCTATGCCTCTGATCGAATGCTATGCCTCCAATCAGATCCATTTGTGGGATCCAAGGAGCTCAGATCCATGATCAGATGCCATCATATCCAACAGCTTCCTACATCCAGAAAAAACAATGGTATCCACTAGTATCCAGCCCCGGCAGATACTCCCCAAGCACCACTGACCACAACGTCTGCATCACTGCACCTGAAGGTTATGGGGAGTGGCCAGACATGTACAAAAAATACCTGAATGGTTCCACTACCCTCCACTGCAGCCAGCGGAAACACACATTAGAGTCTCTGCACATCTCTGGATCTTATCTGTGTCAGTCTTCACCATTCATCACCTTTGGGTATAGTGCCGGAGGTCAGGACCCTGCGGGAGCTCATTTTCCTTTTTTTTTTTTTTTTTTTGATGGGGCGGAGTTGACGCACCATCGGCGCCACCCTCGAGGCCGATGCACTGCGTGGCGGTTGCGGGTTGGCCGTTAGGTGTCGTTGACCCCACCCTCCCGCCAGTCTTCATCTCCCGCCATAGTGGTCACACCTTGTGGAAACTCTACTCGCAAGAGACCTGCTGCTACATCGAAGCCTTCGGCCCCGTTATCTCTCAACGCCAAGTCCATTTTTTCTCAACGCAGAGGCTGTCCACTCCGTATATCGAAAACTTTCCTGCCGGTTCTGCTGTCCGCCACCACTTGACGTTGCCTGGTAAGACTGTTCCTTTTCTTTTATTAGCGACGTCTAGTCTTGTTTTGCTTGTTTTCTCTGTAGGTCATGTCTTGGTCGGGGGGGCAAGAAAACTTTTAAGATGGGATGGCCCCCTATGTGTAAGTGCCCGTGCGGCCGTAAGTACTCGGTCACCGGCCAGCATGACTGTTGCCTCGCGTGCCTTGGCCCGCTACACGACATGGATTAGTGCCACGCCTGCTTCTCCATGGACCGTGTCGTGTCATCGATCAACGTGCGAGGAAAGTTGGACGAGCTCCACCGACTTTCGGGGGACGTGCGCGCACTCGTCTGGCCAAGCCACCATCTCTCGGCCTTTCCTCCGGGTCCCCTCCCGGTTCTGTATGGACCGTGGAGGAGGGGGCTTCTGCTCCTAATAGTCTCGTCATTGCAGAAGCCGCTTCTGCGGGCAGGAGTTCCAGTCCATACCCCTTGGGACGGCGGAGGCACTCATGCAGTCGCCTTCGGGGTGAAGGCTCTCCGTGTTGCTTCTTCAGCTCGGAAGGCCTAGGTCGGCGCCGTCCTTGACGCCGTCTTGGGCCTCAGTGCCGTTCGCAGCGCTGTGGGCCATGATGGCACCGTTGTAGGTGCCGGTCCGTTGCTCCGGCGCCGTCTCTGCTGATGGTGCCGTGGGAGGCTCTATGGTGCCGTCCTTCACTGTTTCTCACCTCGGCACTGTTCCCAGCGCCGTGTCCAGCTCTGGTGCCGCTTGAGGTGCTGAGCGAGGACAACAAGGCACCATCGGGGTTTCCGATTGCTGCACCAAGAGCGTGGTCGGAGCTATCTCTGGTGAGCGGTGCTGTGGGTCGGGACGGCGCCGTGACAAGCCCCGGCCCCAATACTGCTGCTGTCCTTGGTGCCGTGTCTTCTTCGCGTGCCATTCGCGGTGCGGTTGAGGTCCTTGGCGCTGACTCTGGTGCAGTCACTCGTTCGGGTACCCATTCAGTCAGGATGGCAGCGGGTGTCCACGTATGGTCTGGCACAGGACTTTGGTCTCCACCTCCTTGGAGGTGGAATCAGAGTCTGGGTCAGATAGGCAGTCTGACTCTTTGGAGTTGGCTACTCACGTGGACACCTTAGTAATGTCCTCGACAGACTGGAGCCAGCCCCCCTCTGAGAAGTGGAGAGTTGCTCCAGGGTCAGGGGTGCTGATCATCGAGGCAGTGGTGCAGGCCACCATGCTCTGCAGCCTGGCCTCTGAGGGTTTTCTGACCCCTCAGTGGTGGCACCCCTTCAGGTGGTGTGCCTGTATCGCCCAACTTTAGGGAAGAATGGAGCACCGACAGGAGGGGAGGGTGCTGCTCCCTGGATAGCCCCTTCGGAGGCTGACCAGGGTTGCCAGCTGCCTAGGCTGGCTTTTTCGAGGAGAAGGGCTCTTTCAGATTCTGAAGGCTCGAGGGTTCCACTTATTTGATTCTCTGGAACCCATTCGGATTCCAGAAGGGAGTCGAAAAGGATCTCTCCCTCCCTTTCAGTTTCCTCAGAGGGTCCCATTCTTTGGAGGTAGGGGACCATCCTTGGACTTTCACGGCCCGATCACCTCACAGGGAGGATTCTTCAGGCGCAGCCTAGGCAGTTCCAGTATGGTTGACCAGCTGTCGGCTGAGTTTTCTGAGCTCCCTCTTCCCTTGGGGCTCCAGGTGCGCTCTCTAGCCCAGGTGGAGGACAGCCGATTCCTGTTGTCGGCTCTGCCCCCTCTCCTCTGCCACCTTCTCCTGCTCTCCCAGGTATTCTTGGTCCGGGCGGCCCTCTCTCCTGGGAGCAGTTCAGAGCTGTGGATGCTCGATTTCCCTCATGTTAGGGCCATGGACAGACAGGTTTTTAAACCTCCCCCTGAGCAGCCAACCTCTGAACCTTTGTGGTCCTCTGATTCCTCATCCTCCTCTTCAGGAGGTGAGGACCCATCTTTCCACATCTCCCCAGCTGCTGATCTTGCTGAGTATCAGCGTTTTCTCGTGAGGATGTTGGAGGACCTGCATGTCACCCCACCCACTCGGCACAATCTGGAGCATCCGACGCGCGCCTTTTTGGGCAATTTCAGTGCGGACACTCTTGTAGTGCCCCCCAGGCCTGCTCCCTTTTGGAAGGAGTCAATGCACTTCTGGCAGAGACCCTTTTCTGGAGTCCCAGCCCTTAGGGATCTCTGTCAGAGGTACTGTGCCCCCCTTGAGTCTTCAGGTGGTCTGCCTCATCCTAGCTCAGGATTGACGCAACTGGATACTTCTGATGGGCTTTGCGCCCTTCACCGTGACTGGCCCCCAGATGCAGACTACATGGATTTTGACTTCTGGGGTGGGAGGACTTTCCACTTGGCACGGTTGCTTCTCTCTGTATCTGCTCATCAGGCCCACTACGCTACCTATGGCAGGTTCCTGTGGTCCAGGCTAGGTCAACTCCTAGCCTCGGTGCCTGACACAGAAGAAACCAGACAAGCCATTGCACTCTCTGCACGTGGCCTGGAGCTAGCAAGGCACCAAGCAAGGGCATCTTATGACGCCAATGAGGTAGCTTCCAGAGTCATAGGGACAGCGATCTGCACTAGGCGGACGGCATGGCTGCGTCTCTCCCGGTTGTCACCTATGGCCCAGCGTAGGGTGATTACCTCCGCTTAGCAGAGAACCCACCTTTTCTCCCGTAGGGTGACACGACTACTGTCGGGGCAACTTCCTACCCCCTCCGGGGGATCCCTGTCTCACTCTTCCCACTCTGGCCTCTCCAGACCTGTGAAGGTTCTCGCTCTCTCTTGGTGTGCCACCCACTGAGAGCTAAGGGACTTAGTCCCTTAGGGTTAAGGCCCCCTTTGGGGGGGGCTCGGCACTCACCCAGAGGTGATGAATGGTGAAGATTGACACAGGTAAGATATGAAAATTACGAACCTACCGTAATTCTGATCTTTCTGTGTATCTTCACCATTCATCACAGTCCCACCCTCTATCCCGCTGGGGCCTCAGTCTCTGGGCCCCCCTCCCTCTCTGTGCCCTCTCCTTCACCCCCCTCCTTTCTATTGGTCAGGAGTGGGGTGACCTTGGGCACATAGGGGAATGTTTTTCTCTAGTGGGAGAGTGGTCAGGATGGGGGGCACTCCTTCCTCAGTGCCTTGGCTCCACCCCTGTGGGGTGGGGGTTGGTAGTTACCCTCTTTTCTGTTCTCTCTCTCTCCCCCTTCTCCCCATCAGCATTACTTTGATTTCCTTGTCCTTTGGACACAACCTCAATTTAATTTAAGAAACTAGTTTTCGTATACCAAAAATTTGATTGGGGGGGGGGGGATATTCCCTGTATCCTGTCTTTTTTTTTTTTTTTTTCCTTCCAGAATAGCCGATTTTGCTTATGTTGGAGTTATTGCCAGTGATTCTGTGCCTTGAATTCTGGCAGTTTAGCCTTCTGGCTACTCCTTCACAGTTCCTATACAATCTGGAAACAGGTCAAGGTTCCAGGGTGTGTTCTCTTATCTCCCCCCCTTCACATCCTTACTTCTAAATTCCTTAACCCTCCTTACCTCCTCCTTTTCTACTTCCAGAGATTGGGGCCCCTTCCCAATCCCCTTAGTTTTCCACCTTATTCTGTCCTCTGTCATTTATTTCTCCTTTTAGTTTGTATATCTTTTCCTTTGTCTGTCCCTTGGACTTCCTTGTCCCTCCCTCTCAACCCTTTCTTACTCTACAGCAACTCAGAACCGGCGGGAAGGCGGGTTGAAGACACCTAACTGCCAACCCGCGAATGCCAAGCAGTGCGTCGGCCTTGAGGGCGGCGCCGATGGTGCGTCAACTCCGCCCATCCAAAAAAAAAAAAAAAAAAAGAGCTCCCGCGTGGTTGTGACCTCCGGCACTATACTGCTGCCTATTCAGTGGCGGATCACCTTTAAAGTTGGTGTTTTGACTTACAAAGCCCTGCATGGACAGGGTCCGGACTACTTGAAAGAGCTTTTGGTCCCCTACTGCCCTAAGTGATCTCTCTGCTTGGCGGACAAGGGCTTGCTAGAGATTCCGAGGGTTTCTTTAAAATCTTCGGGTGCTCATGCCTTTATGTATGTTGCTCCGACCCTCTGGAATTCTCTACCCCGTCCTCTTCGTCAGTGTGCGTCCGTGGAGGAATTTAAAAAGGCCCTGAAGACCTATTTATGGTCTAAGATTTATTTTAATTAATATTGTGATTTTAGGAGCTCAGATTATTATGTATTGGTTTTATTTATTATATTGTTAGATATTGTAAGGCACCTTGAATCTAGAAAGGCGCGATGTAAATGAAGCTTTATTATTATTATAATACTCAAAGGTGATGAAGATGCACAGAAAGATCAGAATTACGGTAGGTACGTAATTTTCATTTCTTTCCACAGACATCAGCAACTCTGCATCACTCGCTGCAGAGCAGATGAATAAGAGTAAACAAGTCTATTGTGTAATGGTAACAGGCACATATGGCAGAGGTCTGCAGTTGGGGAAAGGTCATCAGATAAAATGGTCTAGTGTTTAGACCTTTGAACTACAGTATGAAGCAGAAGATCAGACATTAAAATCTCACCAGTCATGGGCTGACTGTGACCCTGAGCAAGCAATTTGAAGTCCCAGAGCTTGAGAGCCTCACTCGGTTGTAAAACTGAGTGAGAAGCAGGGCTTCACTGTAAACAGGATGTTGCATTTCCAGTGGGCTATCCTGGATAAAACAATATAGTCTATTTCCAAGGATTCTTTTGTATTCTACTACAGAATCTAAGGTTCCATTTTAAAAATATTGTTTCTTTCCTGGCTCACCATAAAGATTGCTGTTCTTGCACAGAGTCATTATATTTTGACTGTGTTGAGTCAGCCCGTGTTGAGTCAGCCTTTCCGAACCTGTCTGCAGCCAGACGGCATGAAGCAATAACATGATCTGAAGTAAAGGCAGGAGCTCCTGCTCCCCACCCAGCCACCCTAATGGAGCTCCTAAAGCTAAACCTGTTAGGCAAGGCAGGTTAAAAACAAACACCACTCTGGAGTATGAGAGTGTAATGCAGTAGTAATGTGATGAAATTTGAAGGAAATTGCCAGATTGCATCATTTCAGTTCCATAAATATTTACTTCAGGTTTAGGCGTTCAGATTTGAGTCCGCCTGATTTATATGCCTAATGAATGTACCTGCCATTCTGGTTACAAAGCCAGAGGTTCTTTAAAGTGAGGGCATGTGAAGTTGGTGTTCCATGGGTTTTCGAGGAACTTAAAAATGTGTATCTGGATTTTGACAACATTTTCTATGGATTTCTTTTATCCCTAATACTAAGTAGTCATACAAGTGGAGAAAAAAAACTCTAGGGAAACTCACCACCTTCGGCGTAGGAAGAAACATCTTTGGCAAGTGCTGTAGGGGGTGTGTTTCCATATAAAATGTTGCATTTTTACATGTTATATGTTGTCTGTGTTTATGTAGTTAGAGGGACGTAGATCGGTGGGGAGAATGGACAGACAGATGGTAAATACAGTTCAGTGCAGACAAAGGTATAGTTATGCATTCACGGGCAAGAGGTACTGCTAGAAACTATATTTGACAGTGCAGAAGGACAGCAGAAATGGATCAAGAGAAGGACCTTGTGGTTAATATCTTGGGGACAGGACACTGCAGCTGTCGAGGCAGTAGACATACAGTGGGTGGAAGACAAATCAAATGCTAGAGTTGAGGGAGGTGCCATTCTACAAAGCATTGATTAGGCCTAGTGTAGAATACTATTTTCAGTTCATGACACCACTCTGCAAGGAAGGATATTGCAGAATTAGGGAAGGTGCAACATAGGGCATCTAGGTCATTCAGATGCCATGAAGGATGGGCTAGAAACAAATGCTGGATCAACTGGGGCTTTTCTCACTAAAGATGTTTTGGGGGTGGGGGGTGGAGGAGTTCAAAATACTGAGGGAAGTGTAGAAGGTAGATTCCAGAATGCAAGTCACTGTGTCTCAGAGCAAATCCTGTTGTGCAATATCTATGTATGTATGTATGTATGTATGTATGTATGTATTTAGACATTGATAACCGGGTGGAGCACACTGGGACAAAACCCATTAACAGAGGAGACCTGGGCATCACACAGAATAATAGAGGTACAGATAGTGAGCAATAAGTGAGGGAAGAGTTGCATTCTACTGCTTGTTACGGTAAAACGGCTACATTGTAATGGTCTAGAAGGCGCTGGTTGTACAAACATTTAAAGGATTAAAGAGGGTTTTGCCTTCTTCAGGTAGGCCAGTAAGCTGTTCCAGAATTTGGGAATAACATAATCACAAACCCACTGGGGTTCTGAACTGGGGAATTGACAGTATAGTCAAGTAGTTCAGAAACTACCTGGATAACTGTAAGTGAAGTATTAAGATCAAAGGTGTACTTTCCTTACCTAGAGCCTTCACTGAAGGTGTCCTGCAGGGCCCAGTTCTCAGACTACTTTAATTCCTTTTGCTCATTGACAGTCTTCCTAACAGGGCGGTGCTAAATCACTGCTCTTCTCTGATGCTGCCCTGTACTACAGTTCTAGTAACATACATGTCATCAATAACCTCCTACAGAGTGACTTTTTTTTTTTTTAACAGACTGGCTTGTGCATAGCAAGCTTGTTCTTTACATCAGAAAAACAAATATTATGTTGCTGACTCCAACTGGAAAATACAGCAACATCTCACTCCTGCAAGATTGTCTTCTCCACAGGATCTCCCTTGAAAGTAGTCAGTAGCTTCAAATCCCTTGGACTAAACTTGGATTCCAAGCTAGTCTGCAAGACTCTCAGAAATGCTCTCATGAAAGCTCTAAACCAGAATCTGGGGCTTCTCTACTGGCTAAGAGCTTACCTTACCAAAGAATCTAAGCTGGCTGTTGCCAACGGCAGTCTCCTGCACAGTGATAACTATGGTGTGAACACACTTCTGTGTGCCAGGGAAACAAATTGCCGGGCTCAAAGTTTTGTACAATAGAATTGATCACTTTTTCCCTAGACATCCACAACAGGGCTCACCACTGTAATGTGCACAAAGAACTACAGTAAAATGACGCACACTCTCAGGATGGATACATTGTGCTCTGTATAGCCACACTTCCACACTGCACAAAACAAGCTCCCCTCCTTTTTTTGGTGTCGACTATGAAAGGGCAGATCCTCTCGTGAATTCTGTGGTCAGTTTCCTTTGACTTTCCCTTCGTTCCACGCATGAAAATAAGCACGGGGCAGAGATCCTTTTCATGCCTCGCTCCTTTGCTGT
This sequence comes from Neoceratodus forsteri, assembly GCA_016271365.2. Lineage (NCBI taxonomy): Eukaryota > Metazoa > Chordata > Ceratodontiformes > Ceratodontidae > Neoceratodus > Neoceratodus forsteri. The sequence goes on along the minus strand of CM028131.1, from coordinate 1,265,847,014 downwards.
AGCATTCCCTCCCAACTGTAGTTAGACTGGCCATCCCAAGGCACCTTCACACTTGCCCTTAAAGAACATCTACTTTTGATAACAAACTGTAACTGTGTCTCCACAACCTGACCCTACATCTGTACCTCTACCTGACCCCCTACATCTGTACCTCTACCTGATCCCTACACCTGACCCCTAGATCTGTACCTCTACCTGATCATCATCCTATCTGACATAGTAATACTATGTACCAAACTGTCCTCACCTAAAATTCTGCTCCTTTTGCCCTTTACCTTGTAGATTACATCTTGTGATTAATGATGTGTATACCCTGAATGTCTTGTCCAGTGTTTAAACAATGTTTGCTATTGTCGTATATAATTCCTTTCTGCATTTTGTACCCTAATAGACAGATATTTTTATTTATAAAGCGCCCACTTCCTGGGACTCTGAGCGCCATACAGCAAAACAGTACAATAATAAATTTAAAACCATGCAAAAAATCATACATACAAAATAAAACCATCATGAATACAAATATATAAATAACCAATCTGTAATTCATAGCTAGAATTCAGTCAATAAAAGCTTGCTGGAACAGATATGTTTTTAATCCTTTTTTAAAGGCTTCTACTGAGGGGGCCTTCTTTAGATAACCAGGCAAGGGGTTCCACAGGGTAGGCACAGCCACTGCAAATGCCCTATCTCCTGAGTGCCGCAGTCTAACCCTGGGAACCCCAAGGAGGCCTCCCTCGGTAGAACTGAGTACCTGGGCCGGTTGGTAAGGAACAAGGAGATCTTGCAGATAAACAGCCCCTTTCTTGCAGGGTCTTATAGGTAAGAAGCCCTATCTTGAAGACAACCCTCCACCTGACCGGCAGCCAGTGCAGTCCGTGGAGGACTGGGGTGATATGTTCAGATCTCCTCACCCCAGTCAGAAGTCTTGACGCTGCATTCTGCACCAACTGCAACTGGCGAAGGTTGCCCCAGATAACCCAAGGTACAGGGCATTGCAGTAGTCCAACCTGGTAGTGACGAAAGCATGCACCAGCGTGGTCAGGTCCTCCGGGGGACCCTAATGTCTGTACACTGTACATATTTATTCTTGTAACTAATTCTGAGTTGCCTCTGAAAATGGGACTTTTTTCCAGTGGTCTTACCTAATTACCAAAAACAAATAAATAAATAATAAAAATGAGCTAATGCTAAACTGAGTGCCAGTGCCCAACTGGGAAACAGAGCAGTTGGGATGAACCTGTGGAGGCTCTAGAAGCAAGGATTTTTATAAGTGGTGCTGCTCAGCAAGTTGTCAGACCTGGCATCAAGGGATATCCATCTGTGATCCTTATAGATTAAGCATGGTGCATCCTTCTAGCAAGTAAGTAACATTTTATTTGTTAAATGCCCATTCCCTGAGGATCAGGGTGCTGTGTGGGGTGAAAACAGTACAACATAAAACAACATTCCCAACTACCTAAGATAATTCTTTAGACATGCATAAAATAAATATAAAGTAAACAACCATCCAATCAGCAGCTGATGTAAGGGATTCTTAATTAAACTCCAAATGCTAGCCTAAACAGATGTGCCTTTAGGTCCCACTTAATTCCTCCAGTGAGGGGGCTTCCTCAGTAATCTTGGGAGCGAGTTCCTCAGGGATGATCCTGCCACTTCAAATGATCGATCCCCATTCGATTTGAGCCGGGCCCTGGGAAACACTAGGAGGCCCACCTCGGAGGAGCTGAGAGAGTGCTGAGTACGGTAGGGAGTCCGGTTACTCAGGTAGCCACTGCCCAGTCTGTATAGGGCTTTATAGGTCAGAAGACTGACCTTGAAGGTGATTCTGCACCTCACTGGCAGCCAATAGAGATATCCAGGACTAGGGTCATATCACAGGACCCTGGAAGGCCCATCAGCAACCTGGCTGCTGTGTTCTGCACTACCTGCAGGTGACACAGGACAACTCCACTAACCCCAAGTGAAAGGTCATTGCAATAGACTAGTCGTCACAAAAAAACATGTACCAGTGAGGGCAAGTCATCAATTGGGATTAAGGCTTTAATCCTGGTGATATTCCTGAGATGGTGAAAGCCACTCCAGACAACTGATAACACCTGTTCCTTAAGTGTCAATCTACTATCTAGAATGATCCCCAGATTCTTCACCTTGACAGTGGCAGCAAGTGGGAAGGAGCCAAACATCACTCCAGTCACCTCTCCAACCACTTCTGCACCTTGCCAATAACCAGGCTCAATCACCGCCACCTCCATCCTGTTGGATTGATCCTCAGCCAGTTAGAGGACATCCAGTCCTGGATCTATGCCAGACATGAATTCTGTAAATCAAACACACCATGTATCCTGGGAGCAAATGACAAATACAGCTGGGTGTCCTCTGCATAGCTGTGAAACCCCATACTGTAATGTCTGATCTCTCCCAGGGGAAGCATGTACACTGTGAATAACATGGATGAAAGGATCAAGCCCTGAAGAACTCCACATGGTAGGGGCTTCAGGAGCAATGAGAAACTCCCCATCACCACCCTCTGCATTCTATCAGTGAGAAGGGACTCAAACCAGCTGATAGTGCCAGTGAGTCTACAGATCTCCCTCAGGTGATCCAACAACAACCTATGATCCACAGTGTCATATGCTGAGGAGAGATTGAGGAGAACAAGAATTGACTGTTCCCCTGTATCTCTAGCCCTGCGGAGGTCATTATGCACCCTGACCAAAATGGTCTCTGTACTGTGTCTAGACCTAAATTTTGACTGGAGAGGCCCATAGATGTCAAAGGTTGTGAGATGTGCCTCGAGCTGCAGAGTCGCCATTTTCTCTCAATAACTTTTTCCAGAACGGGAATGTTAGAGACTGGTCTGTAGTTCGCTAAGCAGTCCGGGTTGAGAGATGGTTTCTTCAGAAGGGGCTTCAACGCTACCTGTTTCAGCATGCTTGGGAATGACCCCTATGAAACCGAGCACTGGACAGTCTCAGCGAACACTGGACACACAAACCCCACACAGCCCATAAGAAGAATGGTCAGGCCCAAGTCCAGTTCACAGTAAGTGGGCCGCAGCTTCAGGATTACCTCACAAACCTCTTCCACCTCCACTGGCCTAAATTTGCTCTAGACAAAAGGAGTGCTCCTAATGACGACCATCTCACCCCTGCAGGCTGCGATCACTCCATTGGGGAAATCTCAGATCTGATAGCGGGCACTCTGAGAGAAGAACCAAATGAACTCTTCACACTAGGCAGCTGAAACTGCTCTTTTTGGCTGCATACAGGTAGGATGGAGTAACCAAAAAGAGCTGAGCCAGTCTGTTCTTCCCCGAAGCACACTCTATTGACAGGAATGCTGCCTTCTTATGGGAGATTGCTCTTTGATACTCACCTTAGTTTTTCTTAAAGCCAATCTGCCCTCCTTAGATGCAGACTTATGCCAACAGCACTCCAACCTCTAACCCCTGGTCCTAATCACCCTGAGCTCCCCGTCAAACTATGGGGATCTTGGGTGAGAAGACTTGGGTCATGTATGAACAGATACAACAGAGTAGAGGCAACAGCTCTATTTTAAGCTGCCACCACCTCACCTGAATCTGTTCCACAAGCAACCCTCACATCCGAGAGGTCCATTACCACCAGATGTCCTGTTGGGGACTGTCCCTTCAAAGGGCGATAGCAGACCATATCCACAGGGGAAGGACTACCAAGGGGGATCCCCAAATGAGAACCCTACTGTGCATTGATCTGACCAAACAACTGGCTCAGTCTTGAGATTGTTTACCTCAAGCCCCAGTGAAAATACTAAGTCCATGGCATGACTGCATCTGTGGGTCACAGTAGCAGCAGCTTGTGCAAGGCCCAGCAAATCCATTGTCTGGAGGAAGTCTTGGCCCAACTGGGAGAGCTTGTCGTCAATCCCAGAATTGAAATCATCCAGAACCAACCACCTGGGTGACTCCAATACTCTTTTAGGCAACAAAGTCCGCAAACTCCTGCAGACATTCCCTGTTGTGCCCCAGAGGCTGGCATACCAGAAGGGTTCTGCAAACTGTATCTGGACCCCCTCATACAGCCATGCATTCAAACGACAAAGCAGAACTCAGTGGGTGCACCAGAATGTTCAGGTTGGATCTACAACAGATGGCCACACCCCTACCCCTGCAATCCCTCCTCGGGCAGTGCACCACGGAGAATCTGGCTAGGATAGATGCCTCCAATACTGGGCTGGCATCATTCCTCAACCAGGTTTTAATAATGCAAGCCAGATCAACTGAGGAAACCAAGTCTGCTATAATTGCAGTCTTGCTCCTGATTGATCTAGTATTGCAAAGCACTGCCTGAAGGGGATTGATAGGGGGTTGTTGGCCTATCTGCTACCTGACCATTATTATTTATCAGCGTCTAGGACAAAATGTCCTATATGATTGCAGAGAGACTTGAACCTAGACATTTTCCTGTCGGACAAGGAGGTAAAAAGAATAACTTAATAACCCTGAAGGGTAGAAGGCTGTGGTTTGCTGTGATCAAATGAGCTTTGTCAGTAAGGCACTATTTAACCTTGTATAAAAGTTAGTTTTCTATTTAAGGCATAAGGCTCACTGATTCCATCCATACTGGTATGGACCTAGGCCACGTTACCTCAGCTATTTTTGTTGACCTGGCAAAGGCATTCGATACCGTCTCCTACTCTCTCCTTCTGTCCAAGCTCTCTCTTGCTGGACTCTCAAGTATGGCTACAAACTGGTTCCACTCCTACCTGGTCGGTAGAACCCAATCGGTCCGCATTGGAAATACCACCTCTGCCCCCCTCCCAATCACCACTGGGGTGCCACAGGGCTCCGTACTCGAACCACTCCTGTTTTCTATCTTCCTTAACAATCTGCCCTCTGCTTGCCGTCATACATCCATTCATATGTGTGTGGATGACACTGGGCTGTATACCTCCGGCCCAACGGCCATTGATGTGGCAACCAGACTCCAGATGGACTTCAGTAATGTTCAGCTATGGTTTCGCACAAATCAGCTTTCACTAAATGCCAAGAAAACAGTCTCCATGACCTTTGGCACTAGACAGACTCTCACGGCTTCCCTCCTCCCCAAATTTCCCCCACTGTGGATGGGACTTACCTGAAGGAGGTACAGGCCTCCAGGGATCTCTGTGTCTGCATCAACCAGCACCTGGATTTTTCTGTGCATATTGATGCCATCCACAAGAAGCTCCACCCCAGGCTGGGCACTTTATACCGTAACCGTGGTTGCATCCCACTGCCAGCTCTCCATGCTATTGTACAGAAAATTATCCTCCCAATTTTGATTACGGGGACGTGGTCTACAGTGCCGCTCCCAAGTCCACTGTAGCCAGACTGGACCCACTCTTCCACTCCTTCTGTCGTTTTGTTCTTGACTGTCCTCCTCCCACCCACCACTGCATCTTTTATCAGTCCCTGGGACTCCTCTCCAGACAGGACCAAAGGCTGTCACACTGCGCACAGTTCACGGCCAAGTTCTGGACCCAGTCTCTACTCACTTACCTCACTCCTAAATTATCTACTCCTGCCCTTCCTGTGTACATGCTGAGGAACAGTGATGCCAAGCTCCTATCTGTACCACACATGTCCACAGCTGCAGGCCAGGCAGCTTTCAGGTATCGCATGCTTAAACTATGGAACTCCCTCCCTACGGCCATTCGGCATGCAACCACCACCACCCAGCAACTTAACTCCCTCCTCAAACTACATTACTCCTCCAGCTGTTCATGTGACTAAATAATCTTGTCCACCCTAGGGCCAGCATCCTCCTATTGTGTATGTAAAAGTTAGACCCGAAGGGTTCTGAAGGAGGTGTATATCGTAGTTCCTGTCTGTTTCTACATGCTTTGCACTACTAATTGCTGATGCATTGTATTTAAGTAATGTTCTGTAATTCTGTGCCTGGTATTTTATGCATCATGTATGCATACCATATTCTCTTTCAATCACTTGTGTACCTTGTATTCAAACTTATTGCACTCTCCATTACCCCTCCCCCCCCAGGATGCATCTGGAATTGAGCAGTAGCCTGCTCAGTATGCCATCCTGGTAAAACTTTTAAATAAATACATTTATTTGATGGTCCAGGTGAAATTTTAAGGATAGACTGATACGGAGATGAATCCTTAGCTATCTATAATGGTTCACCCATGCCGGTGTGCAAACAGAGGGATCGGTAAATAAGAGTGCAGGCAAAAGGGTGACATCAAAGGTGAGTGGCATGGAATTGGTCACCCCCAGCAGACCGCACACAGTGTCTGTCTGATTTTCTGTGGGGGGCTATGCCCCCCGTACCCCACCCACCTTGTATTGGGGAAGTGACATGCACACTATACCATGCTCCAAACTCCCGAATGGCCACATCTGCTGTGCACTGTTGCAGGTGCCCACATTACAGTGCCCTCTTTACTGCACCCTGGCAATGGTATATGATCTAAAGCTGCTGACAACTTCCAGTTTTGAACCATGTAGTGTGCATATGTCAGAGGCACCAGCAATGGTATTTACTCTGGTTGTGGATCCGAAAAGCATGGCTTTTGTTTTCTTTTCATGTAGGATGAGCTTATTCTGAATAAACCAATTTTGTAATGTTGCAGAGTCCTGATTTTAAACAAAGATTAATGTTGGCAGTATTGCTGGAGCATCTGTAAATGATTGCATCATCGTTGTAGAGCAGGGTTTTGAAAGTACCATAGTGGAGGGCTAGGGGATTAATAAAATAGAAAAGGACCCAAGATAGAACCCTGAGGAACCACACTCTAGACCTCAAGGGGGAGGACAAAGTCTTGTACAGTTTAACCACCTGGGACCTGATGCTAACTCAAATCATGTTGGGGATAGTTCATTAAAACCCAGACTGTATAATATAGCCAAGAGGAAGTCGTGATCTTTTGAGTCAAAGATCCGGGACCAATCCACAAATATGGCCACCATTACAAGGCTGTTCTCAAGGAGGGGGGGTCTGAGACATCATTCTTGAACTTGATGAGAACTGTCATTGTACCATGATCCTTACTAAGCCTATGCTGTTTGTCTGTAAGAGGCCATGAATGTCTGAGTAAGACTGTAGCTGATTATGTAACGGTAGCAGACATTTTTAGTTTTAGTCAGGAAAGTTTGAAGTACACCATTAGGAGTAAACAGGGTCAGATGTGATGTGTTTTCTTCAGTAAGGGCCCACAGGTTGTTGGCAACATGTGGCGAGACATACTTCTGTACCATTGAAGAGTGTACCGGTATGAGGTGCTGGCTTGGACCTCTACCTTGCGCTTCAGACAAGAGGCTACGATGTGTATGTACTGTGTGTGTGTGTGTGTGTGTGTGTGTGGATAGCGGTGAGCATTACTGTTGAGAACCCCAAGGAAGAGCCCAGCACTGATTTGGCAAGACTCTGGAGAGCCAAAACCCTAATGTTTTTTCCTTTTGTTGCTTTGGGGGGTTGGGGTGAGGCGTTAGGGTTGAAAACCTTAGCACCACATTTCCCTACTTTTGTTGCTTTAAGTTGAACCCTAACTGGTGCATTAACACATTTATTTGCAAAGTATTTCCTTTCTTTTTGAAATAGCACAACTGTATCCTCCCATGAATACCTGCATCCGGGTGCAATTTCCGTGCATCTATAGATGCAGATGCGCAGGGCCTGGGCCCTGTGCCAAATGTGGAGTCCATCAGTCTGCAGAAGTGCAGGACCCTCTGTACCCAGTACCTCTGTGTGGCTACAGATGCAGACATACAGGGCCCACCAGGCCATGCATCAACTGAGGAGTCCATATGGGCACAAAAGTACAGGGCCTTCCAAGCCTTGCAGTTCTCTTTTTCTACAGATGCAGATGCACAGGAGTCCGTTTGGGCACAGAAGGGGCCCTATGGGTTCTGTGTGGCTATAGATGCAGCGTTTTGATAATCTGTCAAGTATGCTTCCACTATTATTCATGACATAGGGTCATAAAAAGCACATGTTAACAATTTGGCTTTTAAGTCTTCAAGAACAGGACATTTTTGAGCAAAAGCCTTGATTCTTTGAATATAAAGAAATTATTTTTGTGAGTCCATATTTTTGTTTTGTGAGCCAGCAGTCCTGCTTTGTAAGAGCTCATAAAAGATTTTTAACAACTGAAACAAGATTCTGAAAAAAAAAAACACCAAGTCCAAAATCTTGTTTCGTGAGTTCACTTTCTTGTTTCATGAGATTTTCTTGAGCTCACGAAACAGGATGCCTTCTCACTGAAGAATGTGGGGAAAAAAGTCCAAAATATTGTTTCGTGAGAAGGCATAATTTTTCGTGAGATTTTCGTGAGCTTATGAAAGATGATTTCTCACTAAAGAAGTCTGGGGAAAAAAAAAAATGAAGTCCAAAATCCTCTTTCATGAGACAGAATTCTTCTTGTGTATGGCCCTGTTCCTCTTTTGTGAGCCTCACGAAACAAGAAAATTGACTCACGAAACAGGACTCGCTAAGGGTTTTGGGGATGTCCCAAAAACACATTTCGGGCTCGTTTTTTGAAAAACTAAGTCCAGAATCAAGGTAAACGAGTCCCATTTAGCTAGATTTGGGTCTGTGTCTTTCCAGGGCATCATTTTATAGGTTTTGAAGGAAATTAAAAAAACAAACCCTAAAACAAGTTGGCCACAATACGAAAAAAGAATTTTTTTCTCATAGAAGGAATTCGGCCTCATGAAACAAGGATCCTCTTTCGTATGGCCAGATTTTTTTTTTTTTCCAAACATCTATTAGAAGGATCCTACTGAGCATGCTTAGAATCAACATTTCAAATCCTTATAACTTGGGAATGGATTAATAGCCTTCAGAGCTGCAAGAAATCTCTGTACTAAGCTCATTAGGGCTGAAAAATCAAAATACTTCCAAACAGCTCTGGACTCTGCTAAAAATAATGCCTCCAAATTTTGGCAAATCCTTAAGGAAATCGAAGGGCATAGCCCACCTTCATCCCTGCCATCCAAAATAACCATAGGAGCCAACACTTTCACGTGCAAACATGACATATTAGAGCAACTAAACAATCATTTTGCTACAGGGGGTCTAGCTTTTGATACCTCCCCAGCTAGTAAGTTGCTCTCCCAATCTTGCAACAGCATCCCACTTTCTCCTCCATCCAAGGCCTCACATCCCTTAACCAAATTTAGTTTTAGCCCAGTAACCCTCAAACAGGCCGAAGATTTACTGTCTACTCTTGACACACACAAGAAAAAGAAACAGCTGGATCTGACCAACTTGAACCATCCTTCCTAAAGCTAGAGTACTACTACCTGGCACCCCCATCAACCACCTCTTCAATTAGTTGCTGTCACAAGGGGCCCTTCCCTCTGCCTGGAAAATCGCACACGGCATCCCACTTTTCAAATCCAGTGATCCAAGCAACCTCAGTAACTACCGGCCAATCTCTGTGTTGCTCATCTTACCTAAATTACTCTGAAAGCTAGTAAGCTCCCAACTAAGAGATCACCTGGAAACATCCAACTTATTGAATCCCTTACAGTCCAGCTTCAGGCCCAAACACGGCACAGTATCTGCCTTGGCCGAGGTTACTAATGACTGGCAAACCGCTCTTGATAACAAAAACTATGTCTGCACGCTCTTCTTAGACCTAAACAAGGCATTCCGCACCATTGACCATGGTTTATTACTGCATATATTAAACAATCTTGGGTTAGACGGCACCACCATGAACTGGTTTTCATGCTATCTCACAGGCAAGCAACAGCGAGTAAAAGCCAGCGGTGACCTGTCCCCTCTCAAACTCTTACTAAGAGGAGTTCCTCAGGATTCTGTCCTGGGGCCCATATTATTTGTACTATACATTAATGACATAAACCACATCATCAGTACAGCAGGTGTCCATCTCTTCGTGGATGACACTGTACTCTGTCACCAAGCCCTCCCTAGATCTTGCTTCCCTGGAGCTTCAACGTGAATTCAACATTCTGCAACAAAACCTACTCCAACTGAAATTACTGCTTAATGCCCAAAAAAAAAAAAAATTGATTCTCGCCCCACAGTGCAAAGTAACATCCGCTAACCCCCTGTATAATAATCCCCAAATCATTACTTTACTGGGGGAACCTCTTGAAATAGTGGATGAATCCATGTATCTTGGACTTTGGCTAGATTGTAAACTCTCCTTTACAATCCATATTGAGGAACTACAAAAAACCTAAGTCAAAGACTCAGACTCTTCCTCCGCATTAAACATCTCCTTACCTTTGAGGCTAAAATAAGACTGGTGCAGACTACATTCCTCCACCTGGTTGACTATGCCAATTTCATATACAGTCATAGTTCCAAGGCAGCCTTATCCAAACGAGACACGTTATATCACAGAGCGTTAAGATTCATCAACAGTGCCTCTTTTAATGCCCATCATTGCTTCCCTCTACTCTCAGCTATGCTGGTCCTTGCTCAGCACCAGGAGGTGCCGTAGTGCCTCCCTCTGGGCTTACAGAGCTATCACCAAGAAACTTCCCACTAACATCTCCGTCATTTTCAAATATTCTCCCTGCAACTGTGCTCTCAGAAAATACTCTTATATCTTGCTCGACATTCCTAGAATAAGATCCTGCTACGGCTCCTTATCTATAAGCCACACGATACCCACTCTATGGAACACCATCCAGAAAACTCTCAAACTTAAGCAAATGGTCGGATGGTTCACCGTCAAGTTGCTGCTCATGAATTCACTGAATGACGATTGTAAATGTTACTCCTAACCCTTCTCCATTTAGAGGATTCCAACCCTATTCCGGCTCTACAGCACTTGTCTCCTAGTCTTGATGGTCGTACCTCACTACAGCTGCATTTATACACCGTCTGCTATGAGGTACTCCCCTGGGCTACAGCTCTAGCGTTTCCATATAGCCTGGCAGACCTGCTTGCTTGTAGCTGCCTCCTCCCTTATCATAATCACTCTGGCTCCTCCGTACCCAAAATACTCATGCTCCCTCTTCTGTATTTCGTCTCTCCTCCTATACCCACCTGATAGGCCTGCCTCAGTGCAACAGCCTACTCTCCTGGCAGGCCTGCCCCCACGTAGCTTTTACTGGCCCCTACCCTAATTCTCGTGTTTTCCCATCTGATTGATGGTCTCTCCTCCTCACCTTTTCTGGCATCTCTCCCTCACTACTCCCTGAGAATGTTTGTTGTTCCACATTTCTACTGGCAACCAGTGCACTTCTGTGTACCGCAGTGTAACTCATAAACTTGCATTATTGTCTCATGTGCCTTAGAATCCCTTTAGGCGCCCATTATTCCTATGTACTGTATTGTATTGTTGCGAACATTCTGTCCGCAATTCTTGTTTTTGTCATATTGTAATTGTTCTCCCTGGACCCCCTTGCAAATGAGTTCATCTCAAAGGTGCTTTCCTGGTTAAACAAAAATTGATTGATTGATAATATTTTTTCACCAAACCAACAAAAGGTGCCATCCAAGGGCAATGACTTTCTACCCTGAAAATGTCAGAATAAAATACCAAACCATCTGGCTTGTAGGTGAGACCAAAAAAAAATCCACAAAAAAAAACCCAGTTCTGAAATTTCCTCTATCCACATCTTGGAATCTGCACATCCAGTCAGAATGAAACTTGTTAAATCCAGAGACCCTGTCCCCCAGACTGCACCTGCAAAATTTCAGGAATTAAGCTATTAAGGTGTAAAGTTAAGGGTATATTTTATTTATTTATTTTTATTTCTATTTATTCTCCCCCTCACGCCAGAGCCCTGCTCCATTGAGAGATGCACATGTATCTACCCTACTTCACTGCCTTACCTGATATTTATGGTGGACCCCCATGGAGCCATGGTTGTACCCCCAGGCGGGTACGAGGTGGGGCAGAACACCCTGAGACAATTCCGGTTTCGTCAGGCCCCCCACTGGTCAGGCAGGCAGGAGCTATTAGGGTACTGGCGCTCCTTCCTCTCTGCACTCCGGCATCATTTTCCCCTGTTCTAGGGGCGTGACATGCGCCCTGATGTCAAAGCGTCTCCACCGACATCCACCAAGCCCCAACCCTCTCTGTATGTGCCATGCTTGCTGTGCCTCTGACTTCTGCCAGAGGCCAGTCAAGTGCTGAACCTGGACTCCCCTTCCTCCCGGAGAAGGCGAGTTGTCCTGCAGATGCTGAAGCCTTCTCTCCACCCCCCGGCCGACCCTCCACCTCCCTGGGCTGGTTCCCGAACCCAGGTCAACAGTGGGCTGGCTAAAGTTAAGGGTTTAACATTAAACACCTTACTCAACCCTAACTACAGTAGCACTACCGCATCTGTAAAATATGTAAGGAATATGCAGGGGGAAGCTGTGTGATACTGGATGCATCTGTACAAGTGCTGTTTCATCTTGGGTAACCTCACAAGTGGTGTAAGCCATGAGTGAGGTGTTGGAGGTTAAACAGCACAAGTATAGATATATCGGGTATCAAGCAAGCTCCCTTCATGTTCTATTTATGCAATAGGGTAGGAGCTTGTGGTTTTAGTTTGTTTTTTATCCATTTTTATTTTCCAGGTTTTGTTTGTATAGGTGTGTGTGTGTGTGTGTGTGTGTGTAAAGTAGTGTATTTGCACACTCTCTGAGCCCTGTTAGGGTTTTTTTTATGGGCTCGACATCCATACGACACATCAGCATGACAGCATGGCGGCTGAGCAGAATGTTCAAGAAAAAATGGTGGTCGTGTTTAGCGAGAGTAGCGGGAGGCATAGGTTAAGACAGAAAGTAATTAGCTGGTGCGGGATATGTGCTGCCCTTATCGAGATTTCTTTTGTTTGTTTCATGATGAGGTAGAAGGTGCAGTATGTATTTGTTGTGAGTGAGTGGGACCAGGACCGGAAGCAAGCGGGAGAGGAAGCAGCGAGGGAGGAGTGAGAGTGGAGCGGCGGCTGCAAGAGTGAAGAGTGGAAAAGTAAATACTAACATACTAAGTTGCTAACAGAGTAGGCCTAAAGGTCTATCGAGTCTGCATGAAAATCAGCACCCGTTCAGGACACTGTTGCTGCCCTCCCTTCCTCCCCCCATAAATCCCCCGACCCCGTCCCCCAACAGAGTTGCACCTCCAGATCTGGCATTTCTCAGTTTTACCTTCCCCTTATATCTATCTCAGCCCCTCTTGAATCCCTCCACTGTATCCACAGCCACCAGCTCCGCAGCCAGTGCATTCCATGGGTCCACCACCCTCTTGGTAAAGTAACGTCTCCTAGCCTCCCCCCCCCGAGCCTCCCGCCAACCAGACTCATGGAATGCCACCAGGTGGCCCCCTCCTCCCTCGTCTGGAAAACCCCTATTAAGGCTGACCCTGTTCACCCCCTTTAGATATTTAAAAGACCTCAATCTTATCCCGTCTGTTCCTCCTCTCCTCCAGGGAGTAAAAGTTTAGCTCCTCAAGTCTCTCCTCATAGGATCTCTTCCCCCCAGGTCTTGCATCATCCTGGTAACTCTCCTCTGGACTCTCTCCAGAAGCGCAATGAAATAAAATAAATGGAGATTAAAGTATCGTATTCTGTTTTTTACTGAATGTACAGCCCATTACATAGAGCAGCAGCAGAATGACAAGAAAATGAGTGGGTGGGGAGGCAGGCGGGTAGGTGGTGGAGAAAGTGAGTGTCCCAGCCGAGCTTGCTCTTTGAGTGCTTACAGGGGGGAAAGTAAATGGTTAATAAAACAAAAAAGAACATGTTTAAAAGATGTGATTTATCTGGTTCAGTGGGAACTGCTTGGTTTTATGTTTGTGAATTTTACTGTGGGTGCTTGTGGTGGAGGGAACTGCATGCAGGATGTCTGTTAGCTTGGAGATGCCTGAAGAAATTAAACTACAGAAAGCTGTACCGGCTGGCTGTTGGGGTTACTGATGATGAGTTAACTATATGTATAAATTCATGATATGTATAAATGTAAGATTTTATATGTATACACATAGTAGCTCAAATAAACACATTTATACAACTGCTCTTGAGTCCATGTCTGTTGCATAAATGTGTCCATTGATACTGTAGATAGATATAAAATATCAGTGTCAGTGGCTCAGCAGGGTGCTCACTTGGCTGGAAAATCAGAAGGCTGTGGGTTCTAGCCACACACCAGGAACTTATTTTAAATCCTAAAACTGATACTGTAGTGCAACATGAGGGAAGTGCTGAACTCCTGTGGTGCTGTTTTTTTGGGTGAGATGTTGAACCAAGGTCCCATCTGCCTGTTCTGGTTGTTGTTCAGGTGAATGTTAAAGATCCCATGTCACTTCAACTTCAATGGTAAACATTATGTTCAAACTATGGGAACAGCAATGGGCACCAAAATGGCTCCACAGTATGCTAACCTCTTTATGGCTGACTTGGAGGAGGATTTTTTAAGGCAGTATCCCCACAAACCACTGGCTTATTTCCGTTACATTGATGATTTGTTTATCATCTGGACGGAAGGCACAGATGCACTCAAAGATTTTCATCACAAACTTAATAATCTCCACCCTACTATAAAGCTTACCTTGGAGTACTCTACCACCAAGGTTAACTTTCTGGACACCACAGTCATCATTAAGGATGGAACCTTACATACATGTATTTACAGGAAGCCAACAGACAGAGATACCTGCACAGGAAAAGTAATCACCCTAACCATACAAAAAAATCTGTCATATACAGTCAAGCCCTTCGTTGTCAACGTATTTGTTCAAATGAGGATGACAGAGATACACATTTGGCTATGTTGAAAAACACCTTTATGGAGCAGGGACACTCTTCCAGGGAAATTGACAGGATAACAGAACGGCAACCAAGTACCAAGACAACAACTACTTCAATATAAAGAAAAGACAGCTACAGAAAGAATACCCTTGGTAGTCACATATCATCCAGACCTTGAACGCTCATGTAAGATTATTAAAGATCTCCACCCAATATTTAGTGAGGATGACACCCTTTAATTGTATTTTTCAGGAACTCCCACTACTATCTTTTAAACAACCGCCAAATTTATCCAGCCTAATTATTAGGAGCAAACTTTCACCGGAACAGAATACCATGTCACACAATGGCACACGACCCTGCAATCAACGCCCTGCAAGACCTGTAGGCTCATTTCTACCTCAGACTGTGTGGTTACATCTCAAAACAGACAATTCCAGGTGCATGGAGTTATACATGCAAGTCACGATATGTTGTTTATTTCATTCAGTGCAAGAGATGTCCACAAACAGGTTATGTAGGAGAGACACGCCAACAGCTCCGCACTAGGATGAACTCACACAGACATACTATTACAGCAAGGAAGACTGACAAACCAGTGGGGCATCACTTCTCCAGCCTGACCACTCAGTCTCAGATATGTCAGTAATGGTCTTAAAAGGAAATCTCAAAACACACAACAGAGACTGAGCTTTTGAGATTAAACTTATCTTACATCTCAATATGGTAGCAGATGGGATGAACTTGGATATTGGCTTTATGGGGCACTACAGAAACTAACATTCACAGACCTTTTCTTCTTCAAACTGACATATTATAGGACTTCAGTATGTGAGATGTGGATGCATGTATGTATGCATGTGTGTGGTATGCTGTGAAGTATGTGATATAACAGATGTGGGGCTTGCTGTCACATTGAGGTAAGTCTCTATTTAGCTATATGGAGTTATAATGTGTTACTATTTTTATTTCACACACATAAAGAATTTCTTCTTACTTTTATCTTTGCCTGTGGGGGTTTGATTTCATTGCACCATATTCAGATTACCCAGCCTGCTAGTGTACATACAGGAGTGTTATCTTATACTGTTATATATAATTTTGTAACTCTGTACATATTGGATGTGTGATCTCATTTGCTTGGGGGTCCTGCACATATCTTTTTACATTAGGCTTATATTATAGTACTTTACTCAGGATTTCATGACAAGTTGCATTCCTTTGGGGAACAATTACAGCGACTGAAGTTAATATAGGTTCACTAGGAGAGGGATTGAGAGTGTGTGTGTGTGTGTATGTATGTGTGGGTCTGTCTGTGGGAGAGAGAGAGAGAGAGAGAGAGAAAAGGAGGGTGGGGATAGAGAGAGAGAGACTACATCTCGTTTAAGCTATGTATCTCCCTCACCCACATTATTGTGATGTGGGGTGGGTTAGGTTGTATTGTTTGTATGAACAGGAGGAGATAAATTACATTTTATCTCTTTTCAGATTCCCTAGACACTTGTGGTACATGAAGTTGCTACATTCTCAGTATATATTGACATCAGTACATATCAGGCTGCATGGTCTGAACTCCTTGAGGTTCCTTGACTAGAGTTTTTGCTTAACACTAATATTATCTATTTATATTTTAATTATCATGTATATAGTCCTGAGGTTTTTGTAATCTTGGGCCTTCTATTTAGCTTGAGAATACAGCTGGGTGGCAAGTCCAGCTAGGTTTTACACATCACACAGTGAGCACTGATGTTTTTAGACAACTTTACTGGTAATTCTTGTCTTTAATGCATACATTGTAATTTCATGAGCCCTATAACTATCTCAGTCTGTCTTTAAGCTGGGTGGGGTTGCCTTTCAGTAATCACATCCTTATACTGACTGTGGCACTCATGGCTTGATTTGGGAGTTATCTGCTTCTGCAGTGTTATCTTATGTCAATTAAATTTATGTGCAGTAGGATTCCTTATATGTGTCTTGCACTAGGAACATCTGAACCCAAGGTTCATTCGGACTGAGGGCAGTATTGTACTGTTAAACTTGTCTGACATCATCTGTTTTTTTTAATGAGTATTTTAAACCAATGGGGATTTTTTTCTGTTTTTCTCTGCATTATCTAGCTGTTATAAGTATTGTATTTTCCAAACAACTGCCATGAGCTTCTGAAGAAGGACTGGTTGGTCCGAAAGCTAGAGCACTTTGTTCTTGTTACATCTATGTTGGTCCATTAAAAGGTATCAAATCATTTGCTTCTGGATCTATTCTTGCAAGGACCAATACGGCAACTACTAAATCTACACTTCTCAAAAGGGGAATTTCACCAGTGTCCTGGTCAAATCTTCCCCATTCACTAAAAATACCGCAAGCAGCTTAACCTAGTGCAGTATGTCAGTTTGCGGATGAGGCTGAAAATAATCAATAGTGCCTTGCTCTCTTTTTCCCGATCAACAGAAATAATAAATTAATTTATATTTATTTATATCTGGAAATATAAAGTCCAATCCATTTGGGAATGGATTCAAGACTGATAAATAATTGAAAATATATAGAATAAAACAAAGCTTTTATATAACTTAACAAAATCTAGTTTTAAATTAACATTAACATTTTTTTTTCAGACTCCATAAATCCTCCATTATCAAAAACAGTATTAAATCTTTGAATTGCTGGCCTGGTGGCACTGAAGTTTGAGGCATTGGATGCCACACCTCGCGCCACGCCGGCGACCTGGGTTCGTTGACTGACTGTGGTTGTCGGGGGTCGGCAGGGGAGGGAGAGGATGGAGCATCCGGAGGACAGCTCTCCTCTCCTTGGGGAGGGATCTGGGGTTGCTCGGTGTTCTGGCAGCCCCCGAGGGAGATCGGGGGGCACTGCAGGCACACCAGCCAGCGTAGGGGTTGGAGTGCATCAGACGCTAGCAGGATAGCCGTGCGCAGGTGTCGGTGCACGCTGCACTCTGAGGGGGAAACACCACAGGAAAAACTCTCTGAGGTGACGAGGAGATGAAGGGGACCCCAGGGGCAGGCCCACATCCCACCACCGGCCTAGCACACCAGGGGACTACATGACCAGCCCAACGCCCAGGTAGGCCCCTCTTATTTGAGACAGACCACCACGGGAGGGCGGGCCCACTCCGGGGGGGGGGTGATCCGGGGGGCTGGACCTGCCTGGGTGTTCAGGGGAGGAAGCTGGTAGCATGGGGCTCAGGCAGGGAGTAGAGGCCTCTGCCAAGTGAATACCCTGGAAGGATGCCCGGGGCCGTAGGGTGTATAAAGAAAGTTTAAAAAAAAAAAAAAAAAAAGTCTTTGAATTAGTTTCTAAGTCAGTGAAGCAAGCCATAATGTCCTGGACTTCAGAAAGGCAGACTTCATCAAAATGAAAAGCTGTCTGCAGCCTGGTGATGCTGAGGGCTGAGGTGCTGGATGCCACACCTCGCACTATGCCGGCGACCTGGGTTCGGGAACGGACTCAAGCTGTTGGGGGTCGGATGGAGAGAGGAGGAGGATTGAGCATCCCAACGGATGCTCTCATGCTGAGGGGTGGGTTTCCGGGTTGCTCCAAGCACCTGTAGCTCCTCTGCTGGTGGAAGCATGGGCGGTAGGGGCACACAGCTCTTCAGAGTCAGGGGAGGGAGGATACTGTCGGGCACTTGACGACGGCATGTGTCAGCACGCCATTCATCTGAATGAACGTCCTCTGCACTGGCATCCTCAGGGGGTAGGGAGAAAAAAATGGGAAAATGAATACACCCCCAACTGAATGAGCAATGTGAAACCAGGGGGATCCTGGTGGCAGGACCTGCGGATGGAGTAGGAGGGGGTACAAGGCCCAGTCTGAAGCCGAGGAGCCAGGCAAGCATAAAAAAAAAGAAAAGCTGTCTGAAACAGAATCTGGGTTGCTGGCCAAAAGGTGGAGTGGAAGAACACTGGAGGAGACTGAAGGAAGCAGTTACACTAGTCACATCACAGTGCACCAGGCTAGTGAGCAAATCCAAAAGGAGAAGGAAACCACTCTGGTTCACAAAGGATATAGCATCCAAAATCAAGGAGAAGAAAGCAATCGGGAGATGCAAGGAAACGAAAAAGGACAGTGACAAGGAGGCATATAGGGAAACACTTTGAGGCAGGGAAGGCAGTTCAGACTGCAAAAGCTCAAACAGAGGAAAGGATAGCGAAGGGAGTCCAACATGGTGACAAAACTTTCTACTGGTATATGAGAGAGAAAAGAAAGAGCAAAGGGGGATAGTTAGATTTGTTAAGAACAGTGACCAGCAAACTGAAGACAGGGAGAAAGCAGAGGTTCTGATCAAATATTTCTGCTCAGTGTTTACACAGGAGGAAGCAGGTAAAGGATCATCTTTTCACAGGAAGGCCCGCTATCTCAACGGAGCCGACATAAGCCCTTTCACGGAGGCAAGAGTCTTGGAGGAACTCAAGAAACTGAAGGTCGACAAAGCAATGGGGCCAGACGAAATGTGCCCAAAAAATACTACCGGAGCATGGGGAGGAACTAGCAGCCCCACTGGCAGAGCTCAACAAATCAGTAGAAAGTGGGGAGGTCCCTGAAGACTGGAAAAGGGCTACAGTAGTACCCCTACACAAAAGTGGCAGTAGGGAAGAAGTGGGAAACTATCACCCAGTCAGCCGAACCACGGTGGTAGGGAAGCTGATAGAATACCTGCTAAAGAAGAGGGATGGTGACATTCTTAGAAGATAGTGGACAGCTGGACCCAAAGCAGCATGGCTTTATGACAGGAAGGTCCTGCCAAACTAACCTAATCAAATACTTTGTTTGGGTCACAGAAACGTTGGACAATGGGGGTGCAGTAGATGTGGTGTACCTAGGCTTTAGACTCCATTCCACACAGGAGGCTAATAAACAAGCTGGAGCACATGGGCATTGGGCCAAACATTGTAAACTGGATCCAAAACTGGCTCAGTGGGAGAACCCAGAAGGTATTGGTAAATGGCACACTATCAGAGGAGGGTAGAGTTACAAGTGGTGGTCCACAGGGTTCGGTGCTGGGACCAATACTTTTCAATGTATTCATCAGTGACATAGCTGATGACCTAAATGGGAAGGTGTGCCTATTTGCGGATGACATAAAGCTCTGCAATAGGGTGGACTCAGGTGAAGGGACTCAAAAGATGGAATCAGACCATAGGAAATTGAAAGAATGGTCAGGGAATTGGCAGTTGAAGTTCAATGGCTAAAAATGTAAGATTATGCACCAAGGAAGATGCAACCCAAGGAGAAATTACCTTCTCAGTGGGGGTACAGCTGACGGTAACAGAACACAAGCATGATCTTGGGGTGATCATTACAGACGACCTGAAGGTTGGCAAGCAGTGTGAAAAGGCGGCACAAAAGGCCAGCAGCATCTTAGGTTGCATAGGGAAGGGCATAACCAGTAGAAAAAGGGAGGTGATTATGCCACCGTACGGGTCCTTTGTGAGGCCTCACCTGGAGTACTGGATCCAGTTCTGTCGGCCTCACCTGGAGTACTGGGTCCAGTTCTGTAGGCCTCACCTTAGGAAAGACATAGCAAGATCAGAGACTATACAAAGAAGGCCAACAAAGATGGTGCAAAGGTCTGCATCACAAGCCATATGATGCAAGACTAAAACAGCTCAATATGTAATCACTAGAACAAAGAAGGGATTGGGGGGATGTGATAGTCATTTAAATACCTGAAGGGTATCAACAAGATACTGTACAGGCATAGGATCTTCTTCAGGTAAACAACTGCACCTAGACCAGAGGTCGTGACATGTGCCTAAAGGGGGACAGGTTCGGGAACAACACAGGGAAGTTCTTTTCAGAAAGGGTGGTGGAGCTTTTGAATGTCTCCCCGAGGTGGTGGGGTCAGAGACCGTCCGAGAATTCAAGCTCAAGCTGGCATGGGACAGACAGTGTGGAAAACTTAACACAGCAGCCTGATGGGGGCAGGGGTAGTATACATGGGCAGACTAGATGGTCCACATGGACCCCATCTGCTGACACATTCTGTGTTTCTGTTAGCCAGTAAATATCTTTTTTTGAATTGTCTTTTTAGAGTGGCTTTCCCAAGCAGAACACACATAAAAATATTTCATGTTGCATGGTTGTTCAAATCTCTGTTCACTCAGAGGCCTTTTTGAAGAACCAAAAATAGCAGACAGGAAAATGCTACACATTTTAAGAAGTTGGCAGTTGTAACTTTTTATTTCTGAAGTGTTTTTCTTCCATTTTCTCATTAGAAAGTTTTCTGTTTAATAGTATGCTGGATGTGTGGAACAGCCCTCTCTGCCTGGCAGCTGACATAATGCAGTTCTAGTCCATCCATTACATCATGAGCACTGTGACCTCATTGAGTGTGACATCACAGGTGATTGACCTGGCAGCTACAGAGTGGCTCTTCCTGATTGGCTGTGATGTCACAGTCTGTGAGGTGACAGTGCTGATGATGTAGTGGGTGGACTAGAACTAGATATGTCAGCTGCCAGGCAGATTTCTGTTCCACAGACCATACCTACTAACATCAGGTAAAAAAATCTTCTGATTACCCAAAGGGACAAGAAAATACACATTGGATATAAAAGGTAATAGTTGACTGCTTTTAAAAACTAATACTAAGTTTATTCAGTACACTAGCTCTTTAAGTCAAAAATGGGCTGATAATGTATCTGGAATTTTGGCATAGGACTTTCAGATGTTACGATTGACAGGCAGCAAAATATTTTGTACATTAGGATGAAAGAGTACTTGATTATATAGTATGGTCCACTCAAACTTTGCATCTGCTGTATGAACAGGGGAATATGCCGAAAAAACTGATTAGCAGTTTTGGACGCTAAAGTGATAATCGGCAGTGAAAATGCATAGTACCTGGCACAGAATGGTTAGCAAAATTCAAAATATATATAGTTTTATTTACTGAGCAGAGAGTTGGCAGCAAGGTCTCTGTCCTTCCGAAAACGCAAGATGTGGTTCGTAGACAAAAGATGCTGGTACCAGATGTATTCAAAAAAGGTTCTTTATTAATCCAACAAAGGTAATCCAAAGCATGGTAAAAATAAGTGGACACTTGCAGGAAGGTGAACAGGACCCCCTCCCTGCGATCAGTGGAATGTTTTTGCATGAGAACACACTTTTTCAAGCTGGTGAAATACAGTGATTACAAGTGTGTTAAAGGTTGTGATTTAAAGTGACAGTACTCCGCTCAAATGCTAACGTGCTCGACTGAAAATAAATTTATTAATTAAAAACTGTGGTAGCAAAAAAATGTGTGTGACTGCACCCCAAGATAAAAAGTGTAGACTTGTTAAAGAGATTAAATCCAGGCAGTGTACAAGAAGGAAGAAAGGGGGTGGGCAGGTGGGGTTAAGACAGGAAGGAAAGAAAGATGGATAAAAACGTGTTTTTTAAATAGTTATTAAATAGCTAAAAATATTTATTCAAAAAGTGCTAGGTGTTAAAAATAGATACAGAAGTTAGATATGAGAGGTGATAATAATAGTGCACCTGACAACTTGAGGGATTAAATATGATGAATAAAAACAGGATAAAAAAAACTTTCTAAATGTAACTTTTTTAGTAAATTTAGCTTTATTTGTTTACAAAACTAATTTGTTTTATATACAGGATAAGCTGATTACTAAATGTTGCACAAGAAAATGGCCTAAAGTGGAAATGTGCTAGGGTTAGAAAAAAAACGCAGAACGCCTATCAGAACAAAACGAGGGACCTATCCAAGAAATGAAGATTTTGGGTAACGTGAAACATTACAAAACAATTCAAAACTAATTTTTATTTTAAAAAAAACGGATCAATCTCAGGTAACCTTTGTGAATTACCTTATTATGAGGCTTTTTGGACATCCAAATAGGTTAATTTGATCTGAATTGGTATACATCTATAGGATAAGCATAAGGATGATAATAGTGTCTCAATGAAGTTGCACTGAGAACCTCTGTAAACAGATATATCATATGTGGGTCATAGCATGGCAAACTTAGTAAAACAGAGATGTAATACGAAAAAGACAGTTACATTTGCTAGACTGAATGAAAAAGGGAGGACTCTTCAGGTCAGTGCTTTAGATGGTTCTGTATACGAAAATGTAGATGGTTTCAAATATTTAGGTGTTTTATTAGACCCAGTTTTAAGTTTTGACTCTCATGTGAGCAATTTAATGTCTACGATTCATTCTAGAATAGGTATATTGTACAGACAGATCTTTTCTGATAGAAGAAACTAGAATGGCTCTTGTCAAGCAATGTTTGTATTCTATTGTTAACTATGCATCCCTTGTCACAGATCACACCTTTTCTAATGTTATATAAAAAAAATCTGTTATTACAGACATTAGGGAAATTTGCTTTGTTAGCCCCTTGTAATACCCATCATTGTATTATTTTGGATACGATGGGACTGTTTCTACGTTGGCGTCCTCTTGCCTACAACAAGGCTTCTTAGTTGCTATTTGTGAGCACCTAACTGAACTGTTAGTGTCTTATTTATACTAACGGTGTTTTGTTCCTTATGTACTCTATGTTAAGACTGTACTTTACAATTTGCTTGTCTTCGATACTCATTTTCTTGTATTATATTAGTTTAATGTGTTACTAATATGTTTATGACAATGCCTGTTGGCTGCATTTGCTATTCCCAACTCATATAATTGTTCCCCTCCTTTGATTGACGAGGACCCTCTGTAAATGAGATCTTAGCTCAAAGGTTTGTAATTCCGATTCCTAAATAAATAAATAAAATGGTTGCCAATCCAATTGAATTACAATTATTTATTGGTGAGGTTTGTTTTCAGAATTCTCCAGACAGGTACTCCTTCTAGTTTGTCAGTACACTTACAATGTTTTGAGTCAACATTTTTGTCTAGGGCTAGAATGGTTAACACAGTTCTGAAATTTCCATTAAGGAGAACAACTTGTGAGCAATGAGATTTTTCTTATCGCCCCAAAAATTTGGAATGGATTGCCACTAAATTTAAGAAGCTTGACCAACATATGAGGCCTTCTCAAATTCACTGTTCTTAAATCTGAAAACACTGTATGAATGTAAGTGTTTTAATTGATTTAGTTGGTTCTTAACTGACGTGGAACTGTATTCCTATATCATAATTCTTTTGTTTATGTATTGTACATTGTGTATTCTATAATGTTTGTATTTTTGTGGGTCACACCTGTAAAGGGAATTTATTTCCAGTGTGCTTACCCATTAAGCAAATAAACAAACAAACAGATATGGTGCCAGTTGGAAATGATCATTTACTCCCGGCTGTTCAGTTGCCTTCATGATAAATTGCCAACACGTTTCCCTTTGTAAAAGTTTAGTGTTGAGATTACCGCCTCTGATGTTGGGGGTAATTTTCTCCACGCCATAGAACTTAAAAAGATGTTTTTTGCCCTTTTCCCGGCAGCGCTGTGCAAGAGCACTAATAAACGTCCAGTTTTTGTATGCTCCTGATGTGCTGTCCTATTCGTTCTTTAAGCTTTCTCTTGGTTTTACCAATGTAAAATGCAGGACATGCATCACATTTTGCAAAGTATATCATGTACTAGGTATTGTAGGTTATAAAGTCTTGAATATGGTGTGGTGTCCCAGTAACAGGGTGTTTGATCATGGGGCCAGTTTCTATATACTTGTAAAAGAAACAATTCCCACACTTGTGTGTGCACGGAGTCAGGTTTTAGTCAGTTTGTCTGTTGCTGTCTTTTTCCCAGTAAGTGCTGTGTACAAGAGTATCCTGTGACAGGGTGACCCCTGTCGTAGTGGACACCCCTGGAATAAATTGAAACCAGCCAAACCCTCAAAGAATATTGACATTGTATATTGTTTTCTTCTCTGGTCTTTGGCCATAAAATAAAACTAGGAGGCTAGTTTTACTATAAGAATAACAAAAACTTGTGGTGTTTTTTCTAGATGTTAGCAGCCCTCTTCTAAGACATATTTTGCAGCAGATAGCATGAGGTAATATGACCCTGCAGGAGAGTTAGGAGAGTACAGAATGCTCTGACCTTTCTGATGTTGTAAAGTTTTTCTGTGCTCCAGGTGGCTGCCAAATAACTGTCTATGGAGCAACAATGGCCCCTAGTGGCTAGTTTTATGTTATATCTGCTGTTAATTAAAAGGCAGTGGAAGTTTTTTTTCCCACCTTCTAATGAGCTTATAAAAAGCCCTACCTCCATGCTGAGAGAGGATAGATAGGGGGTCAGTTGAATACTGACTGAGGAAGGTGAAAGACCTCCTGGTAGTGTGTGCTTCCACACAGTTTGAGTCATGCTGGCTGAAGAAAAGCCTTATAAACTGTTGAAGTTATGCAGTTGTCCGACTTACCATTTTGCTTTCTGTATATTTTACTTGATAAAAATAAAATGACAGACGCACTTGTGCATTTTTTTTATGCACCTGATTTGTGGTCTACCTGAAATTGTTATCCTAAACCCATGCCCGGTGACATATCCTTTATGTTTTTCCACCTTTTGTACACACTACATGGCTTGGGCAATGTTGAGGTAGTAATTTTTTTTTCTCTGTGTTTAAAATGTGCCAGTTCTTTGCCAATATTTTTCACCAAGTGTGCTTGGGGGCTGAAGGTGCTAGTGAACAGAGGAGTGTCACTGTTGGTATTTGTGCTGTTCCTTATGCTTGGTGCCAGTAAAGTTTCTCTGTTCATAGTATTGACCTTGTCCCTGGCTTCTTGTACCATGTTTTTATTGTATCCTCTTGCTTCAAAGCGTTTACTGAGGGTTGTAGCCTCTTTTTGAAAGTCTGTATCAGAGGTGCAATTTTGTTTGTACCTCATGAATTGCCCCATCAAAATGTTTGTAGTCATACGTTTGGGGTGACAGCTGGCAACATTTAATAAGGAGTTCCTCTCAGTAGCTTTTCTGAATACTTCAGTAGAAATGCTGCCAGTTGCATTTTTCTTTATTGTTAGGTCAGGAAAATTGACCTGATTAAGGTCACCTCAAAACGTAAATTCTGGTTTGTGCTCTCTAAATATTGTACAAACTCCTCAAGTTCTTGTACAGTGCCCTTCCATGTGAAAAATAGGTAGTCAATAAACCTTTTGTAGAGATCAATAATTTGTTATTGTCACCCATTGTACACAGAGGTCTGTTCCCATAGAGCTAAATAAATCATTGCCTAGTTTAGAGCCATGGCTGCCCCCATAGCAGTACCTTTAGTTTGTGTATACATGCAATCTTTAAACAAAATGATATTGCATGTAAGCACCTTCTCTGTTATGTTTACTAGGAACTCTATGAAGTTTTGAGAATAATCAGATTCTTTGTACAGAGTATCTCAGTGCATGTAGACCCTCCTGCTGGGGAATATTGATGTAGCGGGCCCTCACGTCTATGGTTATCAAAAACCAATGTTCGGTGTCCACATCAATCAGTATGTTTGAAGATGAGTGGTATCTCTCAAATAGGAATGTGAATGTTGTGCTATTTTATTAATGTGGCTATCAATGAATTTTGCCAGAGGTTCAGTGAGGGAGCCATTGCTGGCAACAGTTGGTCTCACAGGAGGTTTATAAAGACATTTGTGGATTTTGGGGAGTCCATATAGTACAGCCTGGATCGGGTGATCAACTTTCAAAAACTCATACATTTCCTGATGAGTAGTGCCATTCATGAGGGCTTCATGGATTAAAATGTCATTTTCCATTTTAAACCTGTCAGTCGGGTCACTGTGTAGTGGTTTGTAAAGTCAAGTTTGATGAAGTTGACTGATCATTCATTTCTACTTCATAGTCTATTTTAGACCAAACCACAGTTGCCCCGCCCTTGTCAACTGATTTAATTATGATGTGTGAATTGTCCTTCAGACTATTGCTGCTTTTTCAGCTGCAGTGCAGTTGTAATATCGGGCTTGGGGTATCTATAGATTTTGTAAGTCCTGGATACAAGCTCTGTCAAAAACAAACGGTGGGATTCTGTGGAGGTATGAAGCTCGACTTTGGTTTAAAATGTTCATAAAGTCCATCAGCATTGCCCATACTAGGATCAGATGACGTCATAGAGGATGTCATGCTGGTGTCACAGGGGTCTCTGTGGAAGAAGGCTTTGAAGAGGAGTTTGCATGTAAATTTGTAAATATCAACTTCAGAATCAAATACATTAAGATCTTTTATTCTACTATGCAATGGACTCACTCAAGAAATGATTAGCACTCTACTGCTATTCATTTTTGGAATTGGTTGGCATTATCCCCTGTTTTGTTTAACATTTTGCTATGCTGTACCGGCTATTTAATACACAGATGAATCAGGTTTGCTCAACATAGGAAAAAGTGAGGCAAATGATTAGATGATGTGATAAGATGGTGTGCGTACAGCAAATGTTCATGCTACAATGATGCACTCCATCCTTCTTTGAGGATTGGACCTGTTGAATATAACCAATTATATTATTACCTGACTGCACTATAATATTATCCTATCTTACTCGGTGGAAAGGTAATGCGCATGGACACTAATTGTGTATTGATTCCTGTACTGCATGGCAAATGAGTCATACTACACCTGTTTGAAGTTTATTCACTTTGCTGTTTTAGAGTTAATCATTACTTTTACAACTGTTGTACGAACTGACTGTTAATAAAAAGTAAATATATAAAAATGATGCACTGTTTCACAACACCCAATGTTGCCCCACTGTATTTGTTTTCCCAGATCCATTGCAGTGATGTCACATTTCGGTCTATATTCATCATTTTAGAACTTTGGTTTTGATGCCTGGTACTGGAACTGGCACTGATATCCCCAATATTTCATAAGTTCACAGAGCAGTGACTGTTGCATGCCTTTTCATTTTAGTCACAAAAAAGAGCGATTTTAAAGAATATGCCCTTTTCAGTGGCTATCGGAGGCATGCAGAATGGGCAGACTTAATTCAAACAATTGTGTGCTTATACTCAATAGCTTTATACACAGAGGGACATGCATGCAGCCAACAGAGATGCAGTGAAAATTGTGGGATTCATTTGTTAGAGTGCAAATGAAGTACGCACCCGCTAACAGGCTGGATTGTGCCTGTGATCAGGTTCGCATTGCACCAGGCGCTAGTGCAACCCGTTCTGTCACCTGGTAATACTGTGTAGCATCCAGTAGGAAGGAAGCCTCCTTTGTAGTCGCCCCTTATCATAATGGCCTTAATGGACCTGTGGTTCCCGTCCTCTGTATCACAGGGTGGCGTGTCATCTGGTGGTCCATTGGGTCCCCCAGTTGCTCCCCTGTCATCCTGAACCCTAGTGGCCCATTGTCCCCACCAGCCCAGGATTCCATTACTACAGTGTTGACTTAATGTTCTCCTCCACCGGGTCTAGCAGTTGTGCTCGATCACAGCAACGTAGCCCCGTCTCCCAATCCTTTGCTGCTTGATTTTATAAGGCAGTGACCCAAGAAAAGTTCAGGTGACTATGACTGGGCTTCTGAGGATTGCTATGCCTTTTAGAATTGACAGGCAGACCATTTGAATGGCAGCTCCATCTCTTTCCTCTTGGGAAGGGATAGCGGCGACCCCCATAGCTTGATGGGGTTACTGGTAGTGCTAAAAAGCCACAAGCAACCACTTAGTTCACCTCATGCAATTTAGAATGGGGCCATGGGTATTGAAAAACAGCTGAGAATACTGATGAAAACGTAGATGCTTTAAAATAATGAGCTCAGAACTGCATGACATATATGGCAAATGGTGCAGCCAATTACTGTATAGAGGAGGTCTGCTTTAATTATGTCAAGTCTTATACAAGAGCTGAAGTAGACTTAAAGTGTGTGAAAATGACATCTTTACAAGACTGGGGAATAGGGCAGTCTAAAATAGAATAAAAAGATAAATTTTTCTATGTGACATGACCTGCTGTTTTAAATAGGAAGATAAATGCACATTAAGCTGTTTCAGTTATCAAGATAATGCATCTCCACGGTTGACAGGAAGTTGGCCACAGGGTGTGTACCACATGTGCAATATTTATGCTTTTGAAAAGAACGTTGTATGCTAGGAAAAAGGAACCTGTTAACACACGTATATAGCGTGTGTGTGTGTGTGTGTGTGTGTGTGTGTGTGTGTGTGTATGTGTATATATGTATATATGTATATATGTGTATATATATATATATATATAATACACACACACACCATATACCAATTTAATTTAGAATAATAATTTTTATTAGCAGTTTGTGTAGGTCAAAATTTAAAAACAAATCTTGCATCTTACAGGTTGCACCTGTAAACAAGCTTTCAGCTTAGTGTGCCACTCCTGGTTAAACAATTAAAAAAACCAAAACAAATTATATATATATATATATTTTAATAGTAAGAACTAAGCTATGACATTCACCATGCACACAAATAAAGGAGGAGCCTGTTTCAAGTTCTCAAAAGCCTCTTGTCTTTTTACTTATCCACAGCTGAATGAGTACCCATCTGGGTACAGGAACTTACAGGATACAAAAAACTTGTATTAACCATCTTTGAAAACACAAATGAACTTGCTTCCTTTGTTACAGATGAAGCATTTCATATCTTCATTTCTCACAGGTAGAACATTATCTCCATTTGCCTCCTCAAGTTAGGAGGATGAGCTTTGTGTTGAAGCAGAGGGAGACTCCAAACCTCTGTATTTTCTTTTTTTTCCATATTACTTTTTCTGTTTCTTTTTCCGTTTTCTTTCCCATATACCTCCTCACGGCATGAACGTGCGTGTGAGAAGGTACGCACACGTCACGTAACCGCACTTCTGTGTCTCCCGACCTCTGGTGCTGCCCTCCTGCCTCCACTAGGGGGCAGCCAAGGAGCAGGACAACAACCCTCCCCTTCCCAGGAGAGGAGAGCAGTCCTTCGGATGCTCGATCCTCTCCCTTCCCTGCCGCCCCCGGCAACCCACGGTCACTCCCGACCCGGGGTCGCCGGTGTGGCGTCCAGCACCTCAATCCTCAGCACCACCGGGCCGGCCACAAGCCTCTATTTTCAAAGGATTCTTTCCATAGACACAGAGTGGTAGGACCTTTTATTAGAATATGCTTCATCTGCACATATGGGCCAAGTTTCCCAGGTATGCCCATATTGATTGTTTTTTCTGTGTAGCTGTTTGAGCCCCATTGCCACCTATTCCTGCCATTTGGGTTCCCTTCGCTCCCAAACCTGTCAGCCTCTTCCCCCCCCCACCGTCTTTACTGGTGGGGATCCACAAAGAGCAGGGTTCAAGAGCATCAGGAGCCATCACACTCGGCAACAAGGAGAAATAAGCATTTTTTCTGCCTTTCTCTCATTCCGACCTGGAACTGTGGCATACACTGTAGGCGCATACGCTCCCAGAACCACAGCTGCCTCCACCCTCCTGATGTAACGTCAGTCCATCTGACCTCTGCTCTGACACTCAGCCTCCACTGGGTGTCAGCAAAGACCTAGGAAACTTACCTCCCCAAACGGGGATATGAGAGCAGTACAGTGGCTGCTATGATCATCTCCCAGGCCTCCCCCGCCCGACCCATGCTCGCTCCTGAACTCTGGGTGCTGGCATGGCTTGAGGTGTAGCGTCCAGTGCCTTAACCCTCAGCACCACTGGGATGGCCCCCATGTTAAGTTTTGTTTACTGGGTAGGTGCTCTGAGACACAAGGTCCCGTTATCGGGGACAAACCGAGAGCAAAAACCCAAAAGAAATATGCAAGAACTTTATAATATACAATACAATAGTTAAATCTAAAGTGGAGTAAAATGGTATAGATACAGTTAGTCTGTCAGCGGTAACTGTATGAGAACAACTCAAATTATGTGGAAACGGATGCAAACTATTTGAAATAAATTGACAGCTAGGTGGGATGCTCCCTTGATATGCTCTTCTGTTCCCACTGTAAGCTCTGCTGCTTCTGCCTCCAAAGGAGCAGCAGGCACAAACTAGGGAACGTCCTCTGCGTTGTTCAAGGGGGTACATGTTTATAAGGTAGACTTTTTTAGTCACTCGGTTGTAAGGTATTTTGCTTGAGTCATCTAGTTATGTAGCAGCCAGTTATTTTAGAAAATGCATTCTTGGCCTGCTCCATGGCGCCAGGCTACAGGGGTTGGTTCAGCACGCTGTGGACCCGGGTTTATGGTCATGCCCGGGACAGCAGGAGCGAGGCCAGCGGGAAGGGCTAGGAGCTTCCATCGGATGCTGTCCTCGCGGGGAAGGGGGTGCGAGCCTGTATCACTTTGATAGCAGCTTTTGGTGGCCTGTAGTGGTACTGCATTTGTGGCATTGGTGACCATGCGCCATAGTGTGTCCTCCCAGGATGCCATCTGCATACAGCCGCAACAGGGGAGGGAGGCAGGCAGGTTGCGGGAGGAAACAGAAGGGGCGCCTGGTCAGCCGACAAGATAATGGTCACCAAGTCCCCTCATGCCACGTAGCCCAGGCAAGTGCCTTCTAGCTGACCCCCCTGCCGTGTACCTGGTCTAGTGTGAATCCCAGTCTCTCCTCCTATGGGGTCCAGGATGGGCCCCCCCCCCCCCCGACGAAGGGATACGGCGGGTTGCAGTGGACACGCCATATGGGGAACAGTAATGATGGCCAAGAGGGATGGTGGGTGAAGGGGAATCCCTAGGTGGCCCGAAGGAGTGGTTCGGTCAAGGGAGCATAAAGAAATAAAGCAAAAAAGAAAACGATTCTTTTTTCTGACATGGTTTTTTTCTATTGATGGTGCTACAGAATGTATTTGAGTTAACCAGATAAGTGTGCTGGGCCCTTTTTCAGACAGGATCTGGGCCACAGGACAGAATGAGAAATTCATTGACAATATACAGTTTAAAGAGCTGATATACCACCTGAAATTAATATTAACTTTCAGAAGTAGCAAACTATTACTTATATGAATTTTTCTTTTCCCTTTTGCTGTCTACCTGACAGTATTTGGTGTGATGTGTGAAATACTAGTCTGAAGGCTGACCTAGCTAGTTCCGTTAACCCTCATACATCATCAACCCTGTGACATCGCTGTCAGTTATATCACAACTGACCAAAAAGAGCCAATTCTAGGGATGTAGATATGGTGTACTATCCACATTTCTGGCAGTATCCTTTCCTTTTAAATATCTTGCTGCAAGGTCTTCAAGCTGGCTTCTCCCACTCACCCAGGTGGTAACTCCCTTGGCACCACCCCATGACTTCAGATCTTCCTTTCCTCAGGAAGAAAGTTCTCTCCTTTGCACTCTGCGTTTGAGTAGATCCTTTGCATTCAAAAATTAAAAACTCTAAATTCAAAAACAAACTTGAAGACAGTTTCGAAAAATGTTACTGTCTTTATAGATGACTTGAAGTCTGTGCCCATTTTTAAAAAATGCGACTGCAGGCAGAAGATGTCCCAGATGGACCTGCACACCTTGTGTGTTTACTGCCTGGGCCATGAACACAATCCCCAGGCTTGCGGCCTATGTCACACCTTGAATCCAAATACTTTGGTGGACCGGCATGCTAGTCTTCTTCTCGGGCTCTTGGATGAATGGGACTCTCATGTGCGCTCAAAAGATGCCTGCTGGGTGCTGTCCACGGCTGCGGGGTCCGCTAAACAACTTACGGCCTTCGAGGAGGTGACTGCTCAGGCTGCAGAGCATGCCTCTTCAGCTTGGCTTTTGTGCCGCTTTCCTTTGGCACCACCTTTACGAGGGCATTTTGGGATTTGTGCCAGTCCCTTCCCTCCCTTGGGCAGGGTTCTTCTAAGGGCACAAAATCCTCTAAATCATCTAAAAAAAAGACCCTAAAAAAATGGTCTCGTTTGATGATCATGAAATCGCAAGCACTCTCAGGCTTCAGATTCCCATGCTTCCTTGGAGGTTTTGACGTTAGTCAATCCTTCGGTCCAGGCTGTAGGCTCTGTGGTTTCCCCGTTGGGCCAGTTGACAGACTCGTGTCAACCAACCAGTCGAGATTTTTCTTGAGTCAGTCGACACGTTGTCACAGGATGAGGGGGATACTTTCCTCTCAAGGAGTCCTGTCCTACCTATCACCTCCAAGGGAGGGTTGAACCAGCTTCCTGATCCGGTCCCAAACCCTCAAGATCCTTTTCCCTCTGAGGAATCTAAGCATTCACCAACTCCCTCTCTTTCTTGATGTCTGGTTCCCCGGTGGTTGAAGTAGATACTGTAGCCCAGAGTTGAGCAGCCCTTGCCAGCATAGGCTCTGTCACTCTTGGCACTCGGGCAAGCAACGTCACTGCTACTCTTCCTCCTCGGGTGAGGAGAGGCTCTGGCACAAGATGTGCTGGTGTTATGAATAGCCAGTGTGGCAGCAGCTCATGCTCTCTGGGGTTAAGCCAGTTCCGGACCCCACCTTGACTCTTCCGTGGGTGCCACAACCAAGCCCCCACCCTGCTCCAGCCTCCCCGCCCATCCGAGTGGAGCCACATCCCATGCAGCTGAAGGAGGGTTCCCCTCCTAAGAACACCTGTACCGCTTCCGGGCTTCTACGTCGACTGCTGGTTGTCACAAACTCACTCAGCAGGTCAGGCCTTTGCTCCCACAGTGCCAACCTCAGAGTGCAAGAGTGTGAACAGGTAACAGACAGGGTAACCCTCCTGTCTGCTTGTGGGTCCGAATCACCTTTAGTCTCAAGTTCTGGGGGGATTCAAACTGTGAACCTTACGCTAGCATACCCAAATAGAAACATAGAAACATAGACTTTGGCAGATAAGGACTGCTAGACCCATCTAGTCTGCCCATTTCCCTACCTACAGGATAGGCCATGATCCTAGTTAACCAACAGCCTTTATCTTCCTGCCCCCACAGAATTGCCTTATGTCTGTCCCATGCATTCTTGAATTCTCCCACAGTTTTAGACCCCACAACTTCCTCAGGAAGGCTGTTCCATGCATCCACTACCTCTCTGTGAAATAATACTTCCTACATTGCCCTGAACCGCCTCCTTCTATCTTTAAATTGTGTCCCCTTGTTCTTACAAGTCTCTTTTCTGAAAGATGCTACCCTCTTGGACTTTGTTGATTCCTTGAGGTACTTGAAGTTTCTATCATGTCCCCCTCTCCCTTCTTTCCTCAAGGGTATACATATTAAGCTCCTTTAGTCTCTCCTCATACGGCTTCTCTTGCAGACCCTGCACCATTTTAGTTGCCCTCCTCTGGACTGCCTCTATCCTGTCTGTGTCCTTGCGGAGATGGGGTCTCCAGAACTGGACACAGTACTCCAGATGGGGTCTCACCAACTGTCTGTACAGAGGGATAACAACTTCCTGTTTTCTGCTGCTGATGCCTCCCTATACATCCCAGTATACCCCGGCCCTCCTACTGCCTTCTCACATTGCTTGCTAACCTTAAGGTCATCTGATATGATTACCCCAGGTCCCTTTCCTGTTTTGTTGTTGTTACTACCTCCCACCCATTGTGTATTCTTCCCTGGGTTCTTGTTTCCCAGGTGCATTATTTTGCACTTTTTGCATTGAATCCTAGCTGCCACGTCTGACCATTCCCTCCAACCTTGCCAAGTCCCTTTTCATCCTTTCCACGCCTCCTGTGTATCAACCCTGTTTGCAGATCTTGTGTCATCTGCAAAAGGATTTTTCCTTCCAGTCCCTCTGCAATGTCACTGATGAAGACATTAAAAGGACTGGACCCAATACTGAACCCTGCAGTACCCCACTAGTAACCGCCCTTTCTTGAGAGTGGACTCCATTTACAATTACCTTCTGTGTCCTGTTGTCCAGCCAATGTTTTACCTAGGCTACCACCCTGGGACCCCCCCAGGCTGGTTAGATTTGCTATCAATCTTTTGTGTGGGACTGTGTCAAATGCCTTGCTAAAGTCTAGGTAGGCCATGTCCACAGCCCTCCCTGGTCTACTACTTTGGTCACCCAGTCAAAGAAATCTATTAGATTCGTCTGACATGACCTTCCGCTGTGAATCCATGCTGCCTTGGATCCTGTGCTCCTGACCTCTAGGTACTCAACTATTCTTTCCTTCAGAAGTGACTCCATTACTTTCCCTACCACAGAGGTCAGACTGACAGGTCTGTAGTTTCCTGCCTCTGTTTTGGTCCCACTTTTGTGAAGGGGAATCGCATCCGCCTTCCTCCAGTCCTCGGGTACCACACCATCCTCCCATGATTTATTAAAAAGAGTAGCCAGTGGTTTCACTAGTTCCTTCCTTAATTCTTTTAGAATTCTGGGTGAATTCATCAGGACCCATTGCTTTGTCCACCTTCAGTTTTAGGAGTTCTTGCAGAACCCTTTCTTCTGTGAAAGGACTGGGATGTCACCCCTATCAAGGTGCTTTTGTTAATTGGATTAGGCACTTCCCCTCCTTTTTGTGAATACTGAGCAGAAATATTCGTTTCTGTATTCCTGCTTTTTCACTGTCCCCTCTGCCCACCCACCGCTCATTCTATTCAGCCTCACTATCCCTCCCTTTGTCTTTCACGCTACGCTGATGTACCTATAAAGGTTTTATCCCTTCTTAACTGAGTTGGCTTTCTTTCCTCAGTTTGGGCCTTTGCTATTCTGACTTCCTCCTGCTTCTTTCTGCCTTAACTGGTACAGCTCTCTGTCCTGCTCCTTCTGTGTTTCCTTATACTCCGAATGCTATCTTTTCTTCTGACTTTCACAGCCACCTCTCTTGAGAACCATAGTGGCTTTTTTTCGTTTTGATTTGTTTATTTGCTTCACACAAAGGCTTGTTGCATCTGTGATGGCAGTTTTGATAATTCCCCATTGTTGCTCCACACCTCCTTCTAGCCTGTTTGCTAGTGCTTTCTGAGGCACTCTCCCATCTTGCAAAGTCAGCCCTCCTAAAGTCCAGTACCCTCACTTTTGTATGGCTTGACTCTGTAGCTGAGTTTAATGTGAACCACACTGTTTGATAGTCACTTGTCCCCAGATGGCAACCTACTTCTAGATCTGAGATCCTCTCACTGCCCCCGTTTGAGAGTACAGGTCTAAGATTGCTCCCTCACAGTGGGTTCGAAACTAGCTGTCTAATGCCTGCCACCTGTAGGGCATCAAGAATGGCCCTGCTCTTGGATGTGGCTGCAGCAATGTGCTCCAGTTAACATCTGGCATATTCAGGTCTCCCATCAACAGTATCTCCCCTTTCTCTGCCATTCTAAGAATGCCTTCCATCATATCCTTGTCCATTCCTTCCCCTGACATGGGGGTCTGTACACAACCCCTGTGCGGATTGTGGTGCCCTTTCCAGTCTCCAAGGTGACCCACAGTGCCTCCTCTCCTCCCTGTTTACTCTTTTGTTCAGTTGCTTTTATCCCTTCCTTTACATAGAGAGCTACTCCTCCCCCTCTCTCCCCTGCCTGTCTCTCCTGTAGAGGCTTGGATAATATTCTCTTCGCGGGGATGCAATATATCTTTCTCCTAAGGGCACCTAACCAGGTATCCAAAATTAACCTTTAAAACTCTATAAAAGACCTTAGGTATATTCTTATCTTTTACTCAAGCGCAGTAACACCATCAAGCTTTTCAGAACAGCTGTCAGACTTAACCATCTATACATCACATGCAAAAAAAAGAACTTGGAGACACACTCAGGCAGTATCTTTCAAATAATAGATTTACTAAAAATTGATAAAAATATGTAAAATGTAAACACAGAACACTATATCAAAAAGCATACAATCCTTTAAAAGAAAACAAAACTGCAGATAAACTCCTACCAACATACAGTTAGATACTTTTCTATCTAATGTATTACCTCTAAGTGATGTATAGCAGGGAGCTGTGTTTCTACAGTCCCAAGATGGAATATCCCCCAATCAGTTTAGACACAGTATAGTTTAAACTGTGTCTCTCCACTCCCCTTCTGTGAGTCATCTAGCTCCTCCTTTTAGAATATTTAAAAAAAAAAAAATTACTAAACAGGATGTCCTGTCAGGAGGTATGTTAAATAATGTCACATCAGAAGGAAAGCACTTCCTAAATATGACTCCTTAATTAAACATTTTCTCTTTGATCTCGACCAGTTCCTATTCCCAAGGCATATCAAAGGGTTTTATAACTTTTAGCACCATGGCGGTATAACATGTTCTTCCTCTAGGTATCATAAAACTTTACGAGCCCTATATCCTGGCAGCTGGGTCAGTTCTAATTAAGACAGAAAAACAGGGGACCCTTGATTAAGTCTCTCTGGTCTTTTAATTACCTCCTGGTTTCAGGTTAATATATCCTGTAGCTTCTCTGAAACCGGGGGTGGGGGGACGGGACCCATGGCACAGCTACCTTATGGAGACAATCGCATGCTATTTTTTTTTATATTACAAATAGCATACAGTAATCATAACCAGCTGACCAAGCGTCACACCAGTCACTGTTACTCCCGATAGACCCCACAGACTCAGTGGGGATTCGGGAGGTTGACCAGTTTTCGGAGAGTTCTCAGACTCCTCCCTGCATTCTCATCTATTAGACGTGGAATCGGGGAGGATTTGTCTGCAGAGCACAGTCCCACTTCTGGGGGCTTGCTTTATCTCATTTTGGAATCTACCATGATTCAGATGGAGCCTATTCAAAATGGGCCAAGTATCCCATGACCGAAATCCTCGACTGAGGTGACTCCACGGGGGTTGCCTTCCCAGTCACTGAGGCCATTCTTGGCCCCACCCTGGAGCTTTGGCAGCACCCTGCCTCCTACCCTGCACCTTTGACTTGTATGGCCCAAAAGTATGTGGTCCCTATGGGTTTCCTCAGGGGTTTCACCAAACATCCCTTGGCTAAGGGTTTGATTGCTGACTGAGTCTTTCGGTGTTCTGACAATGTCAGGGTCGTGGATAAACCTCCCAACAAAGAATCCAAGAAAGTGGATCCCATGGCCAGAAAGGTCTATGTGACCTCTTCTCAGCCTTCGGCAGGTGTGTTCAGCCCTTTTAAGGGTCCATTTTCCCCCATGCCTTACTGGGCACTCTCAATGAGGGGCACTGTCAATGAGGTGCTTTCCTGGCTTCCACCTGACTTATAGACCACGGTCAAGCAAGTCCAGGACCAGCACTGTGCAGTGGCCAAACGGCAGCTCCAGACAGCCATGGACATCGGCGATCACTACGCCCGCTCTGTGGCCGCCATGGTGGCAGTGTGTTGCAGGACTTGGCTGTTGATTTCTACTTTCACTGCAGATACCCAGCACAAGTTGGCGGATGTCCCCTTCCTAGGCAGTGACATGTTCGGTCTGGGGGTGGAAGG
Organism: Neoceratodus forsteri; assembly: GCA_016271365.2. NCBI lineage: Eukaryota > Metazoa > Chordata > Ceratodontiformes > Ceratodontidae > Neoceratodus > Neoceratodus forsteri. The sequence continues at coordinate 1,265,809,146 of CM028131.1, read as the reverse complement.
ACATCTCACTAGGACTGAGAAGTCCATTGCCACCCTGCACTCTGTTACCTCTGCCCAGAGGGATACCAAGGGCTCTAAGCTTCAGAGAAAGAAGCAGTTTCGGCCCTGCGCCATGCCGTCCCAACCCCCAGCTGGGCAGCAGACCCAGGCTTGGTGCACAAGACTGAAGTCAGTTCCCTCAGTCAACTGCAAACCAAGTGGTCAATGTCCCACTGCATCCTCAGCCGGTTTCTCCTCTGCCTCCAAGCCTGCACAGTGATGGGATGGGGTGTCTCCCCCATGCCCGTCCTGTCTCCCCTGTGTCGTCCTGTGTGGGGGCCGGTTCCATCACTTCCTTTCTGCCTGGTCCACTGTCACCACAGGCAGGTGGATCCTCAAAGTGGTCAGTCAGTCTGCCTCTGGAATTTGAGGCTTACTCTCCATGCTGAGCCCATGCCCCATGGGAGGATATGGTGTCCGACGACATGCTGTCAGCTGTTGGGGAAGACATCACCCATCTCCTCCAGAAGGAGGTAGTGGCTCAAGTCCCGGACCCTCAAGTAAGCCTAGGGTTTGTTTCCAGATACTTTCTGGTTCCAAAACAGATGGGGAGTTGGCGCCCCATCTTAGATCTGCATGACCTGAACAAGTTCCTTCGGTCATGCACCTTCTGGATGGTCACGCTGTCTCAGATGATTCCATCCTTGAAACAGAACATATGGTTCTGCTCCCTAGATCTTCAGGATGCATTCTTCCATGTTCCCATCTGTCCCACTGCCAGTTTCTTTGGTTCAGAGAGGAAGGGAGACTTTATGAGTTCAGGACCATGCCTTTCAACCGCTCCTGGGCTACCAGGGTCTTCACCAAGTGCATTGCAGTGGTGGCAGCCTACCTGAGATGTCAAGGGGCCTGGGTGTATCCATACCTGGACTAGCGTGTCCCTCCAGGGAGGAGGTGGAGTGGTCCAGGGACCTGGCCCTCCAGACCTGCTCAATCTCGGCCTCCTCTTGAACGGGGCTAAGTCAGAGCTCGTATCAGCGCAGGTGATTCACTTCATCAGGGCGGAGCTCAACTCCTGCAGAGCCAGAGCTCATCTCCCAGTGGACCGGGTGGAGGTTCTTTCCTCCTTTGCCCGATCATTTCAGATTGGGCAGTTGCACTCTGCTCGGGATTTCCTGCACCTCCTGGGATTCATGGCGGCCTGCACCAGTGTAGTCATTGGGCCCAGTGGAAAATGCACTTTTTGCAGTGGGAGCTGGCCTGTCAGTGGTCTCCGTGCAAGGGTCACTTCGACCAGCTGGTCACTGTGACCCAGCGGATGTGGGATGCCCTCCAGTGATGGTTAGTCCTAGAACATCTGCAAGAAGGAATCCCCCTTTATCTGCCCGGAGCCGATGGTCACCATCACAACCGATGCCTCCCTGATGGGCTGGAGTGCCCACTTGAAGGAACACAGAGTTCATGGACTCTGGACCCCCAAGAGTCCTGATGCCATATTAACCTGCTGGAGCTTCAGGCAGTTTGGCTGGCACTCACAGCCTTTGCTCCACACCTTTAGGGTCAGGTCATTCAGGTCCAGATGGGACAACCCCACAACCATGTACTACCTCAACAGACTGGGTGGGACACACTCCCTTCCTCTGTGCAGGGAGGCTCTCCACATCTGGACCTTCATGCTGAGCCTGAACACTGATCTCCTGGTCATCTATGTTGCTGGCATATCCAATCTGTGGGCTGATGCCCTCAGCTGGGTGGGTGAGGCATCTCACGAGTGGTCTCTCCGTCAGGAGGTAGTGCACAGTCTGTTATCCCAATGGGGCACCTTTTTTAGTGGATCTGTTTGCCTCCAGGGAGAACACAAAGCTGAGGCTGTATTGTGCCTGCCTCCCTCAGCAGGGAACACTGCAAGGGGATGCCTTCTCAAGTCCCTGGACCCCAGGCCTCCTGTATGCATTCCCTTCCTTTCCACTGATCCACAGAGTGCTGCTCAAAGCTAGGAGAGACAAAGTTCAGATGATCCTGGTGGCTCCAGACTGGCCCCGCCAGTACTGGTACCCCAGCCTCCTCAGCCTCAGCTGCAGGCTTCCATGGCATCTGCCTTTACACCTGTACCTGCTCTCATGCAATCAGGGGAAAGTATGCCATCCAGACCTTCAATCCCAGCAACTGACAGCCTGGTTCCTGAGCAGCTAAAATTCCAGGCTTTGGATCTGTCCAACAATGTCCTCACTGTAATCAAAGCTTCTTGGTAGGTGTCAACCCGAAAATGCTATGCCTTCAAATGGAAGAGGCTCTCCATTAGGTGCCAGAGCAGGGAGCTAGACCCTTTGTCTTGCCCAGTGGCTAGCATTCTTGATTACCTTTGGTCCCTCTCCCAGTTGGGCCTTCGGTCGACAGCCCTTAAGGTGCACCTGGCAGCCATCTCTTCATACTGGGCATGGGCTGGTATGCCATCGGTGGCACAGGAGAAGGTGGTCTGGCAATTTTTCAAAGGTCTGGACCACATTTCCCCTTCGGTGCGTGAACCACCACCACCTTGAGACTTGTTGCTGGTGTTGCAAAGCTCATGGGCAATCCATTCGAACTGATGTACAGGTGTGACATTTCTCACCTGACGTGGAAGACTATCTTCTTAGTGGCGATCACCTCTGCCAGAAGGATTAGTGAGCTCCAAGTGCTCTTGGTGGAGTTTCCTTACCTGGTCTTCCACTGGGACAAGGTTGTCCTTCACCCCAACCCAAAATTATTCCTGAAGGTTATCTCTGAATTTCACCTTAACCAGGTGATGAATCTCCTGGTGTTCTTCACCAACCACACCTCAGAGGCAGAGCACAGACTCCATACTCTGGACCAGAGGTGAGCACTTGCCTGCTATAAGGCATGCATGGCTGGAGTTCAGGGAATGGTTCACCAGCTGTTTGTCACCTGTGCTGAAGCAGCACCTGGCAGACCGGCAGCAATGTGGACAGTTGGCAGGCGGATTGTATCCTGCATCAACCTCTGCTATAGGTTGGCTGATGGGGAGCCTCCCGTAGAGCTAAGGGCTCATCCCACTAGACATACTGCTGCCTCAGTGACTGCTTCCAGGGATATCCCTATCCAGGGGATCTGCAGGGCTGCTATCTGGAAATCGGCACATGCCTTCATTTCCCATTACCACATCAACCTTAAGTCGCACCGGGTTGCTGGTTTGGGGGTCTAGGTTCTCCAGTCTCTATTCCCTAAGTAGGGTGTGTGTGCATTGTCCCCACCTCCTTAGAGAACTGCTAGGAGTCTGCCAGAAGTGTGGACAGTATGGCCATATCCAATCCCTAGTTGTTTGCATGATACAGTGGTGCACATAGTTGTTGGGTTTTTTTTCATAAAAAATTGACTCCAAAGTGCTGGTTTAAAAATGACAAATTTCATTTTTTTCCAGAGTTTTCCATTTAAAATGGAAGATCATTTGCCCTAGTACTGCTCCTTAAATCACACCTAGTACTGTCGGGTAGAAAACCTAACAAGCAAATGAAAATAGAAAATACTTCAGACATAAAACTAACAGATTGCTTTTAAAAATGACTAACATCTTGTGCCTCTTATTTCTGGCACTACTAGCTCTTTAAATTATATAGTTAAAGAATTCTTACATAAGCATTAACAAGTACAAATTGAGTAATCTAAGAAGTATTAACCGAGCCAATATTTTACACTGAAGATGCAATGAAAGAGAATGTAACGTGCTGGGAAAAGAATTCCACAAACTGGGAGCAGATGATGAAAAAGCCCACATGTTCTCTGTAAACGTGTAGTGTACTCTAGTAGGTGCCTCCTGTGCTTTTACTAAAGATGCGTTGTCTCCACCAGTTAGGTGATTGTTAATCCAGCTGTGTAACAGAGTCCTCTGATTTCCTTTAGGAAACCACCTTTTTTCAGCAACTCTGCCTAGAAGTTGATGGTGAGGTGGTCAGTCTACTAACTTAAGGATCAAGGTGAAATAATTCCCTTTCTATGGTATGGAATTGGGCCTTCAGTAGTAGTTCTCTCCATGACTAATCTTTCATTCCGAATGTTAGAAATCAGAATTTCATCTTTGTCATTGGTAATTCAGCCAATTAGGACTAGAGGAGCTCCTTTTGTCTAACTGCAAGGATTTGTTCCTTCACCTTTCATTAGTCCTGTACCAGTGGAGGTTTTTCCATTTGCATTGTAGATGAACTTTCTGATGTACCCCTTCCGTTCTTTCAAACTGGCTTTTTCTCGAGGATGCTTGCAGCAGTAATGGTGCTTCCATAGCGTGGGTCGGGGAGTGAGGTCTCAAGAGTCCACCAATTCCCAGATGATGGTTTGACAGGTCAGAAAGCACGAGGAGGTGAAGGTAGTCGGTTGGGTGCCCTGAGTTGTGCAGCACTTCATTTTTAGTAGTAAATAGGGGGGCAAACACAGTGGGCCAAAATGGTCACTGTGCCCCAATAGTTTTCTGACTCAGAGACTTTGGAGTTGAACGTAGACTTTCATCCTTTTCCCTCAGGCTCTGAATTAGTGAATGATCAGCTAAGGAATGGTGTTGGTGATTGGATACTGAATATGTAGTATTGTTTAAATACAGCCTGCACATTCCTGATGAGGAATGGGGTGTGTTAACTCTATATCTCCAGATATTAAGTGAAATGAAAGCTGTCCTGGGCATTTAGGGGTGCCACACTGCTACCCCTTCCACAAGAGATAGGAAAGGAGTTTATAAAGTGGAAGTTAGGGAAAGAAACTATAGGTGTCCATTTGTAGGAGCATCAGCTGGTAGTAGTAATACAGGACGATGCAGGCCTAGAAGCAGAGGGGAGCCTCTAGTAGTTTAAAGGTGGACTAAGGTCTAGTGTTCAGAGGAGACAGGCCCAAGGAAACCAGTACTTTGCAGTTCAAGTACTTTTGATGACGCCTCTAAACTTTGCACACTTTAGCTCCAGGGAGCAGATATTCTGGTGCAGGGGTGTAGCCAGACAATATACAAATGTACACCAGGACCGTGTTTGTTGCCTCATTTGGCACAATAAATACAACTTTTGTATCTCATGACAACAGTTGTTGCCATGCATGGGTAAATACAAATGCCGTGCATTGCTCCCTAAGACACCCACATACCAGCCCAGAGCCTGTAAAGTTGTATTGTCCTTGGGATGCAAAGACAGAATTAGTGACCAGTCCTTCTAGTTTCGACTCCTATGAATAAAATTACAGAAAGGTTCAGCATTTTCTTTTAGTTTTCATGGAAAAAGGAAGCAGTTCAGAGCCTATTTGCTACCCCCCTTAAATAAAATTGCACACCATGGAGTACTTGGGAGTATGCCTGGCTACACCCATGTTCTGGTGCAGTAATGCAGCAAGGCTGCTGTCACACACATTGAAGGCCAAGTCAAGGCAGACTCGACTATTACGAAGAGGTAAAATGTATTTTGTTACTTTTTTTTTTTTTATATATACATAATCTTGCTCAGAGCCCTTGTTTCCTTGGGTGGGGCTGGGGAATACAGCATCAGGGATGGTTTGGTTCACAGAGAGGTCTTCCACAGGAATGACAAGTTTTCAGCCTGAAGGTTTTTCAGGCATATACTTGGCTGGGGTAGTACCAACTCAGGGCAGATCAGTTTGTGTCCACAAAGGACAGTCAATGTCAGGCAGTCTGCTTGAGAATCTAGGACTCTGTAGTACAGAGGAAGCATGCCTTCATTTAGGAAGCACGTTCTATACATTTTCCAACAAGCCCCATGCCGGAGCGGGGTACTGCTGAAGACAGGCTGGGTCACTCGGAAGTAGTTTTGATTATTCTGTTCTTGCACAGGAAACCTTGAGTCTCTGAAGTTCTGGTAAGATCTCTGAAGGACTTTCCCCAAGAGGAAAGGTATGCTGAGTCGAGCATTGTGGTATTTTCTGCAGTAGACGAGACTCTGTCTCAACTTAAAGGTTGAAGGGTAAATGTTCCATTTGCCTAGTCCCATGGATGCTGGGATGGACTGCTAGACTCCTAATTGTCCCATTCTGTCCATTTTTCTGCCATAGAACTCCATGGCTGGAAGGTACAGAGACTATATCTTATAGTTCTAAAACGGTATAGTACTTCCTCAGTATGTAACTCAGAAACACCCATTTAGCTTACCAAAAAGGCCAGGAAAGAATTAACTAATGTATCTCAGAAAAGTGTTTATACATGGGGGACCTTTGTGCTTCAGCTTTGAGCCCCTGTACTTTTGCAATACTTCCATGTCTCCCACACCCCATATTATAGTAAGCCTGGCTGGGTAACTAATATTGTTACAGCTGCAGAATTTGTAAGACTCTTACGAATTCTGCAACTGTAACAGTTAGACCCCAGAGAGGAAAAGCAGTTGGACGCAGACTCTGAGAGAAAATGAAAAGTGATGAGAGAAAGATTTTGCGATATAAAAGTTTGTAGAGGACGAGGCGCACACTATTGAATTCAATAGGGGCAGATTTTAAAAGGCATATTTTTGTATTTTAGAGCACCACTAGGTTTAAATCTGTGCCGCTGTTAACTACGGAGACTCTTGTTAGTTGAGTGGCGGCACAGCTTTAAACCAAGTGGCACTCTAAAATATACCTTTCGCAATCGGTCCCAGTTGAATTCAGTACAGTGTAACCCCACGTTCTACAAACTCGTACATCATAACACATACGAGCATGGGGGCAACATGGAGGCGGAGCTTTAATTTCAGCATACAGGGAAGGGGAAGGGATCTGGCTGCCAGCTCCTCAGTATGAGGATTTACGATCCCAAAAAAAATAAAAAAATGAACACATAATGACTTTTTGAGTCCTTTGTAGGTGAGCTGTGTGTGTGTGTGTGTGTGTGTGGGGGGGGAGATTGCACTGAAACTGGTGCTCTTTAAAGACCAACTGCAATATCAAATGCATTTTGTTTTGCTGTCCATACTTTACATACATTTTAGATATATCTGTAACAAAACATTGTCTGTTAAATTAAAAATTAAAACATGCTGTTGCGTAGTATTTTTGTCACTGCTGTCTCAGCTTTGTGCTCTGAAAACTGCAGCATTCTGCGTCGGGAAGTGCAGTGTGGTTTAAATCTTTGCATACTCTTTTAGTACACTCATTTATTTTTAAATCATAGCGCTGCATTTTGTACACTCATTTGGAAATGCAACTTGGAATGAGAAAGAGAAATAATGGTGGTGGCCTAACTGGGAATTAAAGGGTGAGCGGAGCTGGGGTGCATAGGAAGGAGTATTACCAGCAGGAAGAGGGAGGTGGTGCTGCTCCTGTATAGATCGCTGGTATGACCTCACCTTGAGTATTGTGTCCAGTTCTGGAGACCACATCTCAGGAGGGACAAAAACAGAGTAGATGCAGTCTAGAGGAGGGCTACCGAAAAGGTGCAGGGTCTGCATCAAAAGCTCTACGAGGAGAGGCTTTTTTATACTTTCTTTATTATAGTTATTTTCAGCATTTTCAGACAAAGTTCATTAGGCAATTCACTACATTTTGATCATCTTATACACTTATAGATCCAGTATACAATGCACTACATTATGATGATCATATGCACTTGTAGAGCCATTAAGTGTATACAAATGAATAAAAAATGTCCTATATAGCATTAATGAAATGCATGAAGTAACAAAAAGTGCTTTAAAACTTTAAAAACTGCAGAAACCTGGGGCCTGTAAAACAAAACTAAATGTAGTGGCTCTCGCAACCTGGTCCCCCGCCGGGGGTACGGGCTATAAATTCATTTTGCATAATGTAATATTCTGTACTGTTTCACAAAAAAAAAAAAAAAATGAAAAATGGGGGCGAATTCAGCTCAGCTAGCTCTCTACTCTGTGAATGGGTGGTACCCACGCACCATTCTATTTTCAGATACCTAGTATACGTCAAGCAATATTCATCTGGACTACTATTCAATAGTTTTCCATCCTACTTTGTACTTGTGTAAACCCTAGGTGGCGCTATCCCAAGGGCTACTACCCCTACCTGCTTGGCTAGTAGCAGGTTAAGGGGCCTGGGTACTGAAATGGGTGCCTCCACCCGGAGGTCAGGGTTGTTAGTGGTCAAGTTAACCTGGGCACAGCCCCTCCGGGACACTGTAACCCCTTTTCTTTCCCTTCTAGTGGCCTGAACAACACACAATAATCACTTTCACAGTACACCATACAAGTCAGGGTTTTATTTAACTCTAAAAATTAATTAGCGTTTTGCTCATAAAAATGTTAAAACTTTGTGAAAATGCATATCTCTTGCCTCACTGTGTTTAACAAACACAGTACTTCTAGAAAATCTATATAAATACTTTCTGTACAGTTAGTATCATCCCAAGAAAAAAAAAACTGCTAATCAGTTATTTAAAACCCTGCAAGTACCCATACTGTTTGCACTTGCCACCAGGGCTGGTTCTTCTGGCTCAACCCTGGGGAACCCCTGTAAAACAAGGGTATGCGCAGCAAATAGCACAGCACAGTACAGTACTTTTGGCACAAACTGGAACCATAGTCAGGTTAAATGCAGAAAAAGTTAAATCTGATTTATTCAGGGGACTTGAACAAGGGAAGGGCATAATCAGGTTGTTTGGCTTAAAGGCTATAATCAATAAAACAGTTATGCATGCACTTTAAGTCCCCACACAGTCACACGCACTGGGTACCCAAGTAGGAAGACAATGGGCTAGCCAGGAACGTTGCAGCTGGTTGGTGCTCTGTGATGGAAGAAGAAGAGGAAGAAGGAATAATAATAATAATCAGCATTTATATAGCGCTTTTCATACATCCAAAGCGCTTTACAAGCAATGCTAGACTGGTAGTGAAGTGACTGAATGTGTGGTGGCAACCATATCGCACATCATCACCCACACACAGCCTGGATAATTGCATGAACTGGTTTATGGGAAGGGGAATGTTGGCCAGGACACCAGGAATGTTCCCTACTCTTTGCGAAGAGTGCCCTGGGTTCTTTTACTTCCACCTGGACACCCACAAGGACAACACCAGGACAGGCAGAAGGGACCTCGGTTTAACGTCTCATCCAAAGGACGGCACACCCCAGCAGTACAGCACCCCCCAATACTGCACTCTGATGCCAGCGATTTTTAGGTGCAAGTCCAATCCTGGTGTGGGACGAGAACCCACGACCTTCTGGTCCTGAGGCAGATGTGCTACCAACTGAGCCATGCTACACCCTGAGAAAGAAAGCAACATGCACAACACACACTATTTGTAATCCGGAGCTGGAGGGCTTGGTTTGTGAAAGAAAAAGCAACCAGACAATCAGATGACACTTCAGATTTAGCTGTGGTTGCAGGGAGCTACCCTGATGTTTACTCACGAAACCCAATACAGGACATAGGCAGGACGAAATTGAGATTGCAGGCTGTTGAGCTGGAGTGCCAGGAGAAGCAGGGCCCACACAAATCACTGAGGCGTCATTCCTGTTCGAGCGTCGGGCAGGGGGCTGATCCCCAGGCAGGTCTCTCGTTGATGGCTTTCTCCATGCAATGGGTAGTCTGGCTGGGCTAGTGTGGCAAGGCCCAGGCGAAATGGCAGTGAATTCAGATTCAGTCCATTGGGGCTGGATGCAGCCTCCAGCGAGCAGAACACAGTGGGGAACCAAATCACAACCCACTAACAGCACACAGCACATTTACATGTAAGAAATTCCACTATACCAGGCAGATTGCTATCCAGTCGCAATTAGAGTCTGTGCATAAACCGGGAGGTCAGAGGTGGCTAGAAATCCTGACAGGCCGATTGCATTCAGCAAGTCTTCGGTCTTCTTCAGGTTAAAGCCTGGTCACAGTCCAGTGGCTTAAATAGCTCTCACAGCTTGGATTCAGTCTGAATAAACTCCATTTTCCCCTCTCGGGGACAGCAGGCAGGCAGACAGGCCAAAACTCAGCCCTTTCACAGTTCTCCCACGGAAAACTACACAGAACTGCTGCTCAAATCGCTTGAGCTATTACTCATTTCACTTCCCAACTCAGAACTAACTGAAAACTGCAAGCAGTCTCGGAATTTCCCCAAGATCCAAAAGGTTCGGTGGGCTGATCGGTCAGTCGCAACAAGGGCTCCCCCTCCAGGTTATTTTAGGTGCCAAAAGCCCAAAATTGCAGTTCCTACAAGTTTTGGCCCCACCGAGCCCCCTATAGGCAGGCTTCATTTTAGAGTCCCAAATGTACTGATTGGCCCATTCTGCAGTCCAGGACCAAGACGATGGAAACAAACAGAACTGTCCATGCTGCAAAGAAGGCAGGTTAGAACAAACTGCAATATTACTACCCTCCAAACAATCAGCAAACAAGTACATCTTCTAACAGAACTCCCCCTCAGATTAATTATGACTGCAATCCAGGCAGCTCTTACAGACAGTACACAGAGGCTATACATGCACTCTCTGGGAATACATTTAAACTGCTAAAACGCAGAACACCAGCCTGGCAGTGAGCATTTAGGCAAGCTCAAGGAAGACTTTTTGGGAACCCTCATTTGTAAGGGGGGGGGTTACACTTGGTATGTCATCTTTTCCATTTCCTGAATTCCAACAATAATTTGTTTCCACTCAGAAATTGTGGGAGAGTTGGGTTTTAGACATTTACGTGTGATTGCCTCATTCATAGCTGCCACGCATATATACCATAAACATCTAGCATTAGCTCCCCTCACTCTGTGGGGAGGGGGGATATCAGGTTTTAAAAATGTAAAGGGCCAGTAATCTGAAATTGGGTCTCTATTCTACCAGGAGAGGATAAGGAGCAAAATATGTACACCCTGGAGGAGAGGAGAGGAGGGATATGACACAGGCCTTTAAATACCTCATCTGGATTAATAAGGTTGAGGAGGAGGTGTATTTCAGAGAAATAGGTGCTTCAGAACAAGGGGCATACTGTGAAGCCGGGGGTACATTCAGGAGGGATGTTAGTAAATGCTTCTTCACAGAAAGGGTGGTGGATGCCTGGAACACTCTTTCAGTGGAGGTAGTGGGGGCGAATACAGTGCTGGGGTTCAAAAATGCCTGGGACAGGCACCATCGTAGAGGTAAGGAAGGGAAGAGATGGTGCTGTAGATCACTGACAAAATGTGATGGTTAAAATGGGCAAACTGGGTGGGCCCAGTGGTCCTTATCTGCCATCACATTCTATGTTTCTATGAACCCAGGTCCCTGGGAATACCCTCCTGCTGCTCTGTCACTGAGCGATCAGGCTCAGGTGGCAGCATGAGTGTCCTACAGTCACTTACTTTCTCTGATTGTATATCCAGCAGCTGAGAATAATTGAGATGGCCATTAGTTATTGATGTAGTACTAGCAGTGGCTAATGCTGCCCCGACACCTAATCCTGTTACTCTAATTTAAAGGAGAACCTCCTTATTAGAAGCCCCACCCACCAAAGCAACTCGATTAGGCTTTTCACAATAAAAAAATAGTTGAAGCCTTGCAACCTACTAGCTTTTACTTTTAAAAGACCCGAGATCTAACATTGGGGGGTGGGGGTGGAGTGAAATGCAACACCATCTCCTGTTACAGTTCCACTCAGCACTGCTCGCTTGTATGCTTTTCAATACAAGTGAGTGATGAGGAGTTGCACTGTATCAGGAGTTTTGCAGGTCTTACAAAAGTAAAAGTCAGTAATTCGCAAGGCTTAAACAATTATTTTTTTATTGCAAAAAGCCTAATCGGGGGTAAGGTGGTGGGATTTCTAGTAAGGAGAATATTCCTTTAATATCATAGCAGTTTTTCTCACTTTAAAACAAAGCACATTAAACTGCTTGGCATTACAAGCAGTTAATTCAAAGAAGCAACTGAACAAGATAGCCGCATGACTGGTGAGCTCTAGGAGTGGTCTTATTTACCTCTGAAAATCCTTTCTTTTTTCCTCTACCAGCTTAAAATGAGTTGTGACAGGAAAGTGGCTAAACTTGAGAAGAAGCAGCTAAAAAAGCTGTAGAAAATCTTGAGCGACAAGTTTCTTGCAATAGAGGCGTCTGGGGAGGCACGTGCCAGGGTTCGCTGTGAGATCAAGTCAAACTCCAGTCCCAAAGGTGATGAGCTCACTATTGAATGACACTCCTTCACGTCAGGAGTAAACCCTCCGGCCCTGGAAAAAGTAGCCGAATTTGGGGTCGATTTTGTAGCTTTTAAGTGACTCTCAAGAGGCAATTGAGAAGGCTGTTAGTGATGCGCTTTCTTATTTAGTAACTCATTTGCTGAGCTCAGTATTAAGTTTGACTTACCCTTGCAAATATTTGCTGTGGTAGGAGAGATGAGGGACGCCAACACCAGTAAAACAGTAGTGTCAGAGCCAGGATTTTAACAAGGGTTCTGTGGCAATAATGAATGAGGATGGGCTGTCAGCAAGCAGTCAGAAACACTACTTGCTCATTAAACACATCCAGGGAAATTTTAGGTAAAGACAATATAGCTTTAGCAAGAAGGCTGGAAAGGTTTGACAGTGTTATTCAGGTGGAAAAATGTTTCTATATCAGGGCTTGCTGTTTTGGGAATAATGGAATGGAATAGAGAGCCTTTTTTTTTTTTTTTAAACTCTGTTATATCCACCACCTACGGCCCCCAGACCTTCCTCTTGCTCTGATCCCCAAGTCTCCTGCACCAGCCGTAGAGGAGTCTGCTCCTAGAGTGTGCAACCGCGCTCCTTATTGTCCTTTAATCCCGTGGTTAACCCCCTGGGTGGGGCAAGGAAGACCCCTTTCTTACCTTCCTCGTACCTCGGAGGGGAGCATGCACACAATGAAGTCTGCCATGCACCGCATGGAGTGGAGTGAGAGATCATCGCCAGGACTGTCTGGGGGGTATGTTTCCTCTTGTTCCAGTCCCCTTGACGTTGGCGTGCAGTGGGAACCATCGAGCCTGACGCACTCTGAGACTTGCATCCACTCCTGTCACCTGCCAACATCAATCCCCTTTGTTGTCCCCTACCACGCCAGCACCTCCCAGTTTCCCAGGAGGTGACTGTAAAGCAGCAAGGTTAACTCCCGAACCCTCCCCGGAGAAGGAGAGCAAGCCATTGGGCGCTCAATCCTTCTCCCCCCCTGGCGGCCCGAGTACGTTCTTGAACCCGGGTCACCAGCGTGGAGCGAGGTGTGGCGTCCAGTGCCTCAACCCTCAGCCGCCACTTTGCTGGCCGAGAGCCATTTTTCTCTATGTAGAAGATTTTCCATATCCCATTCAAACCAAGAGACAATAGAGTTGGACTCCCAGGACGTAGATCCCACTTAAATTGTTGCATTTAGGTCAGTGGTGGAAAGACACTTTATGCATGCCATGGCAAAGAGACAGTTCAGTTTTCAGGATGTTATGTTTCCATGCTACCCTGATTATGCAGTGTGGAAAATTGTTACAGTTCAAATCCTCTTTCAGCTTGGTGCACAACTTGCACTCCTGAAACCAGCGAAACAAAGGTAACCTGTAATGGAACTATCTACTGTTTTACGTGTGAGGGGCATGTAACACGCTTGCGTCTAGCTAGGAGTATATGAATGCCATTTCGTCCAGGAGAATGCCAGCCTTGTGTCATAACTCAGTACTGCATCAACATCAGTCACCTTGCCATCACGGGTCAGGGGCACCAGAACACCCATACCTTGGGGCACCATTAACTGAGACCAGACACAAACTAGATTGTCTGATCGGAACTGGGATCAAGCATAGAGTTACTTGATTTTCTGAAGCTGCTAGATATTACACAGCCCTTCAGGCATTCCCCTGGCAGTTACTGTTGCTCTCTAACATATTTTGATACTTTTCTGCACACTTCCTCTCCCTCCGTTCACTTTTGCACCACCATTTTCCTGGGGCTTCCGTATCTTTATTACTACGACTGTTACCATACTTGTTAGCCTGTTTGCTCACCCCACATCCTCATTTGTTCCAGATCTACCCCCCTGAACTAAAGGGGCTACTATTACAGTTGTCATTGCACATGGAGTCTCTCTCAACCCTCCTGTACCTTAACCTCCCTTGCTGGGTCCCTGGCGCTCCCATGCCGAGTTGTGCAGTTGCACACTTCTCGGATAGGGCAAGCTGTGCCATGCACTTGTCTGACTGAGCCCAATAGGACAACACATACAACAGCGTATCAGCGTTATGAAAGCATCACTAATTGCATGAAGCATGGTTGGTCCCACTGTGCCTGCCTCCCTTTGGCACAAGACTGATAACCCTAGTGGCCAAAAAAGCAGACGTCCATGTTTGGCCCCTTTCTCAGGGATTTACTAACCCTGGCCCTTGCCTGGCCACGTCCTACCAGATGGCATTTAATTTGGCTACCTGGCAGGGGTTTCTACACAAACTGCCTAGGACTTCACACGCTGAGCATTATTTAAGCAAGGTACACTTACAGTTGCTCTGATAAAAGACTTCTTATAATCTTTTTCTACAGCTGGGAGTGAAACCACAAGGGTTCCAGCAACCTCCCTTGAGGGGTGGCCCACCACTCTCCCACAGTGCCTTCTTGGGGGTACTGTTCTACGAATCTCAAGGAGAGTCCTAGGACATCCAGCTGCTTCCAGGGGTACCTTGCTCTGGAGATCAGGCGCAAGGGTAGCAGTACCACCTGACCCCAGGGAGTCTGCTGCTATCCCTGGGGTTGCAGGCCCCCAAGGCCTAGTCACAGCCAGAAAGGCTGGACAGCTTCCTTCCAGGCTTCAAACCCCGATTGGCCATGCCAGTGCCCACTGCTTCCTGCCCTTAGCTATGTCAGGCCACTCAAGCATGAACATCCAAACATCCTGTCTCCAGACAACTTCCCTTCCAGAGAACAGCTCTTGGAGTCTATCTTTCGAGTACTCTCTGGTAACTTGCCTCGAGTCAGCTGAGGATAGAGGCTATTTACATACAGATCCTGTAAATGCTGTGTCTTCAGTGTTTTCAGTGTATTCTTTTGTGATGTGGGGGAAGGCATCAAGGGCACGATCTGCCTCTTCACAGATGTCATGCAGATCTGCACAAGGATGGTCACGAAGGAAGGGAGAGGGGAACTCTGGAGGATATGAGCAGGTTGGAAAGCTGATTAAAGATCTGGCAGCTGAGCTTCAGCACAAAAATATGTAAAGTGATGTACATTGGGAAGAGGAACTCAAGTAAGCATTAATCACCGGTAGAGCCCGAAGCAGAAGGTGATTAATGCGCTTGTAACAGAGGCTCTACGCACGCCGCACAACCTCTGTTACCGGCATCGCATTCGCCGACATCACCTTCTGCCCGGTACATGAAGCTTTCTCTCTGTTACAGCCGGAGCTGTACGAACACACGAGGCGGGAGTCAGGTGTGCAAAAAAACTCTTTTTTTTATTAGGGTACAATGGTACAAGCTTACGAGCTGGAGCGCACAGCAATGATTCGGCGGCTCCAGCTGCTGTGGAATTTGTCGTCGTCCCTGCCTGTGTGCCTGTAGTCGGGGACCTCCGGGACTGTCCAAAGTCGACAACAGCTGCATGGGTGAGGTCGTACTACGGCGTCGCTGCTAACAGATTCACGACTGCAGCGGTTTCCTGTGCCACACAGGAGGCAGCGATCCTCTCGCCCGACTGGCGTGCATCCGGACCGGCCGCTCTGGATGTTACGGTCCACGAAGTGATGTCCACCGCTGTTCCTGGGACGATATCGAGGAGGGACGCTAGACATGTCTATTTCGGGGACAGCGAGGCGGACCACGAACACCACGGCAGCAGGCATGCTATCCGGTTTGCTCGCCCTTGCTGAGACACGCTGGTCACCATGCGGTCTCTGCTTATCGGCGGGCTGGGAAGGCGGGGGGCGCCCACTGTACTCTACTCTGGTGGCTTGTCGCTGGTCCACAGCAGAAGTTTACAGGACCATGCACCACCATGTTCGCAGGCGCGCTCCCGATTTGTCACTTCGCTCTCTCTCACTTGAAATTGATACCTCAGTGCTGCACCCTCTCGCTCCTGGCAGATCTAGGTACTGCCGGAGCGGGCTGCTACTCTCTGCAGCCTCCATGGCCACAGCTGGTACTGACCGAGCGGGCGTTACACCTGGCTCAATACCCACTCGGTTTCAGTCAGCTGTGGCGATTGCGCCTATCACCTCGCCGCTTTCCAGACCCCGACTCAGAGCCGTGTTACAAGAGTGCATTATGAAATGGGGGGAGGGGGGTTCTTCAAAGCAGCATGGAAGGAAAAGACCTGGCAGTCATGATATTAGAGCGAGCCTAAAAACAGCACATTGCAGTATACCCTTGAGGAAAGGAGGGAGAGGGGAGACATGATAGAAACTTAAGTACCTCAGTGGAATCAACAAAGTACAAGAGGGTAGCATCTTTCAGAAAAAGAAATGTGCAAGAACAAGGGGACACAATTTGAAGGCGGGGGGATGGCTCAGGGGCAATGTGAGGAAGTATTTTTTTCACAGAGAGGGTGGTGGATGCATGAAACAGCCTCCCTGAGGAGGTTGTGGGGTCTAAAACTGTGGGAGAATTCACGAATGCATGGGACAGATATAAGGCAGTTCTTGTGGGGGTAGCAAGAAATAGGCTTTTGGTTAACTAGGATCTGCAGCTTATCCTGTAGGTATGGAAATGTGCAGACTAGGTGGGCCAAGCGGTTCTTATCTGTCGTCCAAGTCTATGTTTCTATGTTTCAGTAGAGCTGTAGGCAAAACAGACATGATTCTGGGTTGCATAGAGGAGGGGGATAAGCAGTAGAAGCGAAAGGTGATCCTCCCATTGTACAGGTCACTGGTGTGACCACACTTGGAATGCTGTGCAAGCAGGATACTGGAATCCACACCTGAGGAGAGACTGTGGAAGCAGTGCAGCACAGGGTAGCCAAAATGGTCCATGGAGTAGGGGGCAAGACATACGAGGAGAGGCTGCAGGATTTGAACATGTACACCCTTGAGAAAAGGAGGGAGATGGACGACATGATCGAGACGTAAGTACCTGCATGGGATAAATAGGGTGAAAGTCATGGAACTTTCCTGCTTAAGTTTATATACAAGGATGAGAGGGGAACCTCTTAAACTTGCAGGGGGGAGATTCAAAAGGGACATTAATAAGTGGTACAGTCCAAATCAGTAAACTGCTTCAAGCAGGGATAGGACAGGCATATCTGATTAGATAGAATGGGGGGGGCAGAAATAAAAGTGAGGGGTGGCCACTAGGACCAGTGCAGAGTAGTTAGGGTGGGCAGACTGGATGAGTCGACAGGTCTTTTTCTGCCATCATTGTCTATGTATCTTTGTATACAGTTCAAGAGTACGCTCGAGCCCATACCGTTGCTACAGCTGTCTCAGATTTAGAGGATGGCACTGTTTAGGACTATTTTGTCTTGAAAAGCAGATAATGTGGGAAGCAGAGTCAATTCTTTTAACAATGTGAAGAAATTTGTCACGTAGGTCGGTCTAGTGGCGTCGAGGGCTGAGGTGCAATGCACCTTGCCTTCAGCCACACTGGTGACCTGGGTTCGGGAATGGACCAGGGTTGCTCAGGGACCAGCCAGGTGAGGGAGAATTGAGTATCCCAAGGCAGTTCCCCTCCCTCAAGGAGGGCAGATTCTGAGTCCTGATGCTTGCCTGACACCTAGCAGAGGCTGTGTGGCAGTACCAGTGGGACCAACAGATATGGGGTGCATGCACTGATGCTTCACGCTTGTGCATCAGCACATAGTACATACATCACTCACAGATGTCCCAAGGGAGAATAGAGGATAATGCCCTGGCTCACACTGCACCCCCTGCAGACACTGCTCGACACTACGTGGCTGGCCACCTGACGATACTGCTTTGTGTAAGTGGTGGTTAATCTGTAATTCCATGAGATATGTCAGTGACGAGGCTGGGAGAATGCCACCAAAACCAGGGACAGAAGGTGGCAGAAACACAAGGAAAAAATTGTCATGTATTATGAAATGTTTAAGTACTTTAAAGGTATCTGAAAAAGACATTATGCATGCTAAAGCATAAGTCTTTTAGATCCTGCACATGAGAATATTAAACAGTATTTCCTTTGGGTAATCAGCGGCTTTGTGTAGTTGAGAAACATGCTGGGGATAGGATTTGATCTCTACATACACTGCTTTCTCTCTCATTTTTTTCTTCTAATATTTGTTTGATTTCCACACCCCTCCAAGAGCACACAGTAGCGTTACGAAATACATACTGAGTGATTTACGATGTTAATTGATTTATTTGTTTATTGCACAGTATGTATTAATATAAAAACTGATTAACTAAAAAGTTAAGGAAGAGAAGAGTTCAGTATGTCACAGTTGGCTGATGTCTCGGTTATTTTTCAAAAGACTGCCACCTGTATTGATCTGGGAATGGAAATAATGAAATGGTGTGGAACTAAATGACATCATAAGAAAGGTGCTAGGTTAGCAAATGGGAAGCGGTGGAAACAAGTACACTGGCACATTTTGCTTTGATTAAAAAAAAAATAATAAAAATACCAGCCTGTTGGCGCAACGGTTGGATTTCCATGTGCGACGCTGGTGACCCGGGTTCGGGAACAAGCCCAGGGCATCGGAGGGCAGGTCGGGAGAAGGATGGAGCATTCTGAGGACTGCTCTTCTCCGGGGAGGGAGGGGAGTGTGTCCGGCGCCAGCGGATCCTGGCAGGGCGGGGGATCGCAGTGACTGGTGCCAGAATGTTCAGAGGGGCGAAATTGAATGCTGGACATCGCTGCCTCCCTGCCCAAACTCCAACAAAAATGCCGGCCCCAGCATGGCGGCCTGTCCCGTTCGCCACCCTGCCAGTAATGCCCACACGGGGCCCACTGTGGCCTTGACCCGGGAGTACTCTGGGGCTTGCCCACAATGTCTGTAAGGAGTGGGAAGCCCTCATGCCCCACCCAGGGGGTAAGCTCTGCATGGGGGTGGCGAATGGACGGATAGGATCTGAGGATATGGGAAGACTGGCCCAAAAATACAAAAAAAAAAACGTTATTTCTAGTATCTCACCAGTAATAAAAAAAAATATAATATGTTGCAATCGATCTTTCAGCTAAGACCAAGCATGTGAGCAGTTCTGGTTAGAATGCAGATTAATAATGTGACAGAATGCATTTTCTTTACAGAAATGGTTCTCTATCAAATTTATCACAGACAAAAACAGGTTAAATTGTCATAGTGACAAGAGTGAAATAATTAAAGTATTAACAGCCAGGTGTGTCCTGGATGCTCTGTCTGGTCTGTTGTGGGTGAAAAGAGACAGAAAGGCCATCAAAACTGCTTGTTGTATTTACAGTGACAATTTCATGATGATGTAAACTGGCTTTTTTGTTATTCAGAATGGCATGTTTAGGCATTTTATTTTTATTGAATGGTGCAGAGTTACTGATCCACTGGCAGGAGCTGGAGAGGGAAACAGCCCATCCATTGAGGGCATTTTTGGTACCTGCTGTGGTGGAGAGTGAAAATACTGCAGGTGTTTTATGTCCTTTTTATGGATGCTCTACACCCACTACAGTGATCCAGGTGCCTCGTGGAGCTGCCTGTGGGGTCACGAATCAGGGGTCGAGGGAAGGGAGAACACAGAGCGAGAGAGAGGGACAGTTATTAAAATTAGGTTTTTTAAATCCTAATCTGAGCTGGTTGGAGGAATGGAGTGTGCAAAGGGAGCAAATGGGAGTTTTTTTTTTTTGTTTTGTTTTTAAACCCAATGCTGGGTTGCTTGGAAGGAGCAAGTTCACAACATTGGATAGCAGGTTTATCATGATGTCATCTGTTGCTCCTGATATTATTGAAAATGGTGGGACGGTGAGTTTGAAGGGCCATGGCAGATTTTGGCAATATGGTTGGGGGGTCTGCTAGACTACCAGGGATTGGCTGTATTAGGATACTGGCAATAGGATCAGGTGCAGGTGGGGATCCACTACACTAATAAGCATAAGTTTATTAGAATACTGGCACTGTGATCAGTGAGGGGGGTGTCTGTTAGATTACCAGGGATGAGTTGTACTGGAATATTGCCACTAGGATTGGCTGAGGGTGGGAGGTCCATTAGACTACCATGGATAGGAATACTGGCACTAAGATTGAGTGAGGACAGGGGGTCCACCAGACTATGAGGGAAACTGGCACTGGGATGGGGTGAAGATGTGGGTCCACTACACTAACAAGGATAGGATGTAGTAAAACACTGGCACTGTGATCAATTGAGGAGGGTGTTCACTGGACTGCCAGGGTTAGGCTGTATTAGAATACTGGCACTAGGATCAGATAAGGGTGGGAGGTCCGCTAGACTACCAGGGATAGTTTGTATTAGAATACTGGCACCAAGATTGGGTGAGGGCAGGGGTCCACTACACTACCAGAGATAGACTGTATTAGAATACTAGCACCAGGATTGGGTGAGGATGGGGATCCCCTACACTAATAGGGATAGGTTGTATTAGAATATTGGCACTGTAATTGCATGAGGAGCATATCCATTAGACTACCAGAGATGGGTTGTATTAGAATACTGACACTAGGATCAGGTGAAGGTGGGAAGTACACTGGTCTACCAGGGATAGGTTACATTAGAATAGTGGAACTGGGATCTGGTGAGTGGGTGGGTCCACTAGACTACCGGGGATAGCTTTATTAGAATACTCATACTGGGACAGTGTGAGGATTGGGGTCTACTACACTAACTGGGATAGGGTGTATTAGAATATTGACACTGAAATCAGGTCAGAGTTGGGGTGGGTCCACTACACTACCAGAGACAGGTTGTATTAGAATACAGTTACTGCAGTATGAGAGAGTTGGGAGTCCTCTAGGTTTCCAGGGATTGGCTGTGTTAGAATACTCGCACTGGGATTGTATAAGGATTGGGGTCTATTACACCAACAAGGATATATTGTGTTAGAATACTGACACTGGGTTGGTGAGAGTGTGTGAAGGTGTCCGTGAGACTGCCCAGGGACAGGTTGTATTAGAATACTGTTACTGGGATAGGGGGAGTGTTGGGAGTTCTCTAGATAACCAGGGATGGCTGGTGTTGGAATACTCACAGTGGGATTGTGGTCTACTACACTAACAAGGTATGTTGTATTAGAATACTGGCACTGGGTCTGGTGAGTGTGTGAAGGGGTCCACGAGAGACTGCCAGGAACAGGTTGTATAAGAATACTGTTACTGGGATAGGGGGGAAGTCTGCTAGATTACCAGGGATCTTTGCTGGTGCAACAGTTTCAGTTCAGAATAAATAAAAGGACAAAAAGGTTGGGGGAGGGGGACTGTTTGGCAGGCTACTCAGGAATAGAAAAATGTTTGTCGGTGGCACCAGTGTTGAGCTCCTGGTAATAATGCCTGAAATGATGGGATAAAAACATAAAATAAAGCATTGCACATGGGTCATAGAATTTTTAATCTTCTTTGAGAATATCCCTGTCATCAGGACACACATTTGGAACTTATAGCCGCCAGGTGCTAGGACCACGTGGAAACTTTTGCAAACAGTCTGCCAGGGGCCACCCACAATGACATCAGATGTCGGTGTTCACATAAATGTGGGTGGCCTCTCCTCTTCACAGTTCTGTTCCTAATGTCGTTCTGAACTTCTTGGACCGCTGTAGGAAACATCGCTGCTATTGCTGGCGTTTTCTTTTTTCACTTACCAAGTAATGACTTTTATAGTGATTTTTGACGACCTACATATCGTCGAAGGAACCATCTAAACTTTTCCGGTACTGGGGATGCAGGGAAAAGATCTACGACGATGACTCCCACGAAGTTTGTCTGCTGCTTAGGCCTAGCCTACAATGTGAAAGCCTGCAAAATTTGCCATGGTTGAATTCTGTAACCAGGTGATGCAGAAAGGGTCACAGCATTTGTATTATTAATGCATGTTTCATACAGTTTGACATTCTACTATGGACTCTGACAACGTCAGTGGAAGATCACTTAGCATTATCCAATTGCCGCATTCTGTAGTAGAGTCTGACATCAGGAAAGAAAAACTCCATAGGAGAGGAGGTTTCTATGACAAAACTAAGTCAAGTGTTGTTTTGTATGTCATGTGCCAGTGGGAACTTTTGGAATTTTTTTATACAGATTTCAGAATATAGGTGTTGAATCTGCTATAAAAATGGATGTTCATTGCCAAGGAATGTTGTTCTTTCATGTTTCTCTTGGCAAGAGCAGACAGAGAGGATAACATGGTTGGTCTAATGGCAATAATGTATGAAAGGAAGAGTTTTTATCAGAAAAATAAATATCCTTTCGTCCTTTTCAAATAAACACCTTGGTATTTAATCTTGCCAAGGTGATTTTCTTTATATTTCATTCTTTAAATAAATCAGTGCTGTGAAACTCTTCTCCATGTTTCAGTACAGTAGCATGATGCTATAGCTTCTGAGCTGCATATAATGTTTTATTTATTTTGAATTTATTCTCATTGGGATCACCCATTTACATGTATCACCTAGTGTGTAACAGATCCAGGGATGGACAGAGTGCAGCAGCAGTCATTAAAGGGGAACAAGTCGGTGCTAAGAGCCTCACACCCAAGTGTGGGGTTGGTCCCAGTTTGCAATGTGTGTACAAAAACTTTTTTTTTTTTTTTTTGTCTTACTGTTCACTGCAGTAGATTGCATCAGACTAATTGTGTTGGCTTGCAAGTAACTACAAATCCTAGAATCCCCTGCAGCTGACATTAGAGGAGAACTGCAGCAGCAGCAGGAGGCTCAATAGCCCGCACTGCATTTCAGAGGTTTTTATAAGCTCCCATCAGATACTTGCTGGTCCTGCTGTTCTTCTGGAGCTAGGTACAGTCCTCTGTGAATGTACTTGGCCCACGGAGGATGATGGACCAGTAAATAAAAGATCAGAGCTTGCAAAAGTTCCAATATGCACTGCAGGCTATTGAATTTCTCACTGCCATATACCTACGCTGATTATCGGCTGCAGGGGATTCTGGGATTTGTAGTTGCAGAAAATGTCATCTGAATTAGTAAAAAAAAAAGTTTTTGCACATAAAGTGCAAATGGGGACATAGAAACATAGCCTTTCATGGCAGATAAGGACTACTTTACCCATCCGGTCTGCTCATTTCTCCCTACTTACACTATTATCACAGACCTTGCCCGATCTACAGCTCTTTCTCCCTCCCACCCTTCTTTTCCACTGTGACTCGCTTGTGCTTATCCCATGTGTTCTTGAACCCCTCCACCACTGTTTTTGCCTACACCACCTCCACTGGAAGGCTATTCCAGGAATCCATCACTTTCTGTGGAAAGCACTTCCTCACATCTCTCCTGAATCTAACCCCTCATAGCTTCATAGCATGTCCCCTTGTTCTTGAGCACCTTTTCTTCTGAAGCATACTCCCCTCCTGTACCTCATTTACCCCCGTGAGGTATTTAAAGGTCTCTAGCATATCTCCCCCCCCCCCCCTCTCTCTCCTCTGTTTCTGGGTGTACATATTGAGATCATTTAGTTTCTCCTCACAGGGCTTTTGATGCAGACACTGCACCATTTTAGTTGCCGTCCTCTGGAATGCCTCCACTCTGTCCTCCTGGAAATGTGGTCTCAGAACTGGACACAGTACTCTAGGTGGGGTCATAGGTGCCGGAACCGGGGGGGGGGGGGCCCGAAAAGGGTAACCACTCCACTTTTTATTTCTGTATGGCAAAAACTGGTATAGAAAAAGTGCCCTTTGTACCTTCATAAGTGCCCTTTTGATTCTCAGCCCCCTCAGCTTTTACCATCTTTCGGCACCCTTGGGTGGGGTTTTACCAGTGATCTATACAGAGGCAACACCACCTCCCTCTTTCCGCTAGTGATACCCCTTCCTATGCATCCCATTCACCCTACCTACTGCCTTATCACACTGCCTGACCACCTTTAGGTCATCTGATATGATTATCCCCAGGTCTCTTTTCTGCGTGGTGGTTGTTAATACCACTCCACCCATTTTGTACTCCTCCCCTGGGTTTCTGTGCCCTAAGTGCATTATTTTGCACTTTTTTGCATTGAAACCCAGCTGCCACACTGTTGACCATGCCTCTAGTTTTCTCAGGTCTCTGCTCATCCTTTACACCACCCCCCAACCCCACCGGAGTGTCCAGTCTGTTGCAGATTTTGGTGTCATCCACGAAGAGGCAGCCCTTTCCTTCCAGCTTCACTGAAATGTCACTTACAAAGACATTGAAGGGACCCGTCCCAGCAGTGATCCCTTAGGCAGCCTGCTGGTCACCCTCCTTTCCTTGGAATGAACTCCATCTACCACCACCCTCTGTTGCCTAGCTCCTAACCAATTTCTTATCCAGTTTACCACCTTTGGACCCACTCATAAACTACCCAGCTTGCTTACTAGTCTCCTTTGTGGAAGAGTGTTGAACGCCTTACTGAAATCTAGATACAGTAGGTCACATCCACCGCTTTATCCTGAGCTACTTCATTGGTCACCCAGTCAAAGAAATCTATCACATTTATTTGACATGACCCCACCCCCACCGGGGAAACCGTGCTGCCTTGGTTCTTATAACCCACTGAATTCAAGATATTCCACAATCCTTTCCTTCAGCAACGATTTCATTAACTTTCCCATCACTGATGACAGGCTGACTGGCCTATAATTTCCAGCCTCTTCCCTGCTACCACTTTCGTGTAGTGGAACTACATCCCTATTTCACCAGTCCTTCAGAACCACTCCTGTTTCCAGTGAGCTGCTAAATAGAACTGTCAGAGGTGCAGCCAGTATTTCCTTGAGCTCCCTCAATAGCCTTGGATTTACTCCATCTGGCCCCATTGCTTTGTCCTCCTTCAGATTATGAAGTCCCTTCAGGACTCTCGCCTTCAAAAAAGGACTAGTGTCCATCTCCCTCCCTCCCTCCAGAGCTTTTGTTACTTTTTTGTGGTCCCTCCCCTTCTCCTTCCTCTGCGAACACTAAACAAATGTATTTGTTCAGAATGTCTGCCTTTTTCTGGTCCCTCTCTGCATATTCCCTCCCCTCCCTTCCCTTTTTAACCTTGTAATCCCACTCCTGGTCTTCCTCTTTTCACTTGTATACCTAATAAATGTCTTGTTTCCCCCGTCCATTACCTCCTGGGCTGTTCTCTCTTCAGTTTGCACCTTTGCGTTTCTTACTGATTTTCCTGCTTCCCTCTGTTTCCCATGATAAACCTTCTTATCCACCTCCCTCTGCGTCTCCTTATACCTTCAGAATGCTACCCATTTAGCTTTTACCATTTCAGCTACCTCTTTCGAGAATCATAGCAGTCTCTTTTTCCTCTTGCTTTTGCTCACTTGTTTGATGCAGAGGTTTGTTGCCTTTTCTAGGCTTCTTTTTATGTTTGCCAACTTTTCCTCGACCCTGCCCCACCCAGGTCACCCACCCTTGCTAGGTCATGCTGAGGCATTCACCTATCTTTTTGAAATCTGCCCTCCTAAAGTCCAGGAACTTCGCCTTTGTGTGGTTTGATTCCGCAGCTGTCTTTATATTGAACCACACTGTACAGTGATCACTGGTCCTCAAGTGTCCTCCCACCTTGACGTCTGCAACCCTGTCCCTGTTAGTGAGTACCAGGTGCAGTATTGCCCCATCACGAGGGGGGGTTACTGACTATTTGTCTGGATTGCACTTGAGTGTGGGGCCCTTACTGCTGACTGTTCCACTTTAAACAAATTCAGATGCACGTTTTGTAATAGTTACATTGCAACATTTGACTAGATACTAAAAGTGCTGGGGCTGACTCCTTCGACCCATATTTCTTGAAAATAGCATACCATATACTTCCTACACCTATAACACACCTATTCAATCTGTCCTTAGCACAGGGCTCCATCCCCAAGGCATGGAAAACTGCTCACGTCATTCCCCTGTTTAAAGCAGGGGACCACTGTGACCTAAATAATTATAGACCAATCTCCCTTCTTCCCATACTTTCAAAACTTCTGGAAAAAATAGTGGATACGCAGCTGAGATCTGTCTTAGACAGTGCTAGACTACTCAACCCAATGCAGTCTGGCTTTAGAGCTAAGCATAGCACAATTATGGCACTGGCAAAAGTTACTAATGATTGGCAACGGGACCTAGACAACAAAAAATGTGTTTGTGCTGTGTTTCTGGACCTCAGTAAGGCTTTTGACACTGTCGACCACTGCCTGCTCCTCTCCACCTTAAAAACTATAGGCATTGGCTCAGCCACACTGGGATGGTTCCAATGGTTCCAAGACTACCTTTCTGAGAGACAGCAACAGATTAAGGCTGATGGAGAGATTTCTCCACTTAAACCGATAAAAAGAGGTGTCCCCCAGGGATCCATACTGGGCCCATTACTGTATGCCATTTATATCAACAGCTTGGACGAAGGCATCAAAGATGCCAGTATTCACTTGTTTGCTGACGACACAGTGCTCTTAAGACGGGAATCTCCTGAAGCTGCCTGCGCTGAGTTACAAGCTGACTTTAATACTCTGCAGTACCAGCTCCTTAGCAAAAAGTTACTACTAAATGCAAAAAAAAAAAACAAAGCCATTCTTTTCTCACCATCAGGCCCAGGGGCTTACTCTGTTGTCGGTAGTCCATTACCATCAATCTCTACTTTATTAGGAGAAAATCTTGAATTTGTCAGGTTCCTAGATGTCGTACCTCCATGGGTCAGCGGTCCTTTATCTACAGAGCTGCTCAATGGTTCAATTCCCTCAATAAAGAAGCACTTTCCTCTACTACACTTGGACCCTTCAAAAGGAATCTCAAACT